>JAGQDJ010000076.1:0-107439 GCA_022885665.1 Triops longicaudatus
ATATATATAAAAATAGTTTATATATATCTTACTTAGTTTTATATATATCTTACTTAGTTTTATATATATCTTACTAGTATCACATTGTTAGTATCACATTCTCTTTGTTAACGACATTTAAACTGCAAAAAAGTGGCAAAATACGCTAACGAGAAATACTGTTAAACTTCTAATTAAACGGCATATAGTCTTTTGATTTTCGTTTTTCTAATGTTTGTATCGTCACATATAAATTAGACGGTGACATTTCAAGAATGGAGTGAAAAACATAAAAAATAAATAACTCTTTAAAAACGGGGGAAAATAGTGTCATAAGTAACTGCAAGTTAATTGTCTAATTACCTTGTGCACACTAATGACAAATTTCGGGGGTTATTGACTAGCTAAGCCAAGACTGGGGAAAATATTTGTGGGGTCCTGAATGCATACGAATTTTGGAATGCAGATCCCCCTAAAACGTCCACGCTTTAGAAAAAACGCTGGAATTGTGTGACACGAGAAACTCTTTTATAAGACCACCCAGCTCGTCTTAGTTGAAACGTGAAAAGGTCGAAGCATTTTAAGTAAGCTACACACCGTCAGCTTGCCAAATCAGAGAGCGATAAACTTGGGAAGCTGGGAAAAGAGGGAAGCCATTGTCGGTACTTTAGAGCCAGCCATACAATCCAGTCGCAGTCTAATGGTTTAGTAGCGCTAAGTTCCCAGAAAATTGGAAGAACATCTTCCGAATTGCGCACAGAAGAAAAAGGTTCTCTAGCCACAAAAAAGGATGCAGGCAATGCTCATCCAGGGCTTAGGCGCTCCCTTAACGTTCTGTAGGCAACGCGCCTGTCCATCTTGGTAGTTTCAAGCCTTTTACGCCAACTTTTGGGGCCAGCGATTGGGCTTTTTATCGTGTCAAAAACTTTCTTGTTCGACTGCCGTGCCGTAAGCCCAAACGGACAGGTAAAGAGACTCGCAACCATGAATAAAAGTGGTCAACTTTAAAGGTTCTTGCGGAAAGCGGCACCAGCTTCCACTGTCTGAATAACGACCATGACGGATGTGCGACTCTTGAAAAACTTTAGATGCTAGATACGCATTCAAGCTCATTGATATATATTTTTTATTTTCTTATTTACCAAAAATAATAATAATAAATAATAATAATAATAAATAGTCCGAACCAGAAAATAAGATATACAAATAGAATATAAGGTTGTCACAGTAAAAAGAATAAAAAATAAAGTATACACGAATAAAATTTTAAAAGAAAAGGTAGATAAATCTAATCATTAAAATATGTGTCAATGTACTTCTTACATAACACTAAACAAATTTATAACAAGTTCTTTATCACACAATCAAAACGTGACCTAACGCAGCAAAATAATTAAGTGATACCTAAGTGTAAGTCGGATTCCTTAAAAATAATAAAGTATTTAAAAAAAGTAACAAATTTTAAGGTGGCAAACTGAATTGAGAGTTGCGATTTAGTATAACAACCTCCTCTCCAACCAGGAAATGGGTCTTGTAATGGTGAGTCAATTAAATCGAAGTCTGAACGTGAGCAACAAAAGACGAAGATATTGTAACAAACTTGCACACAAAAGGGCAACTGTAGTTAATGAAGGCTATTCCATGACAAGAATTGAAAAAAAGACGCCACGAAATACACTATAAACTTGTTAAAAAAAAAAAAAAAAAAAAAAAAAAAAAAAAAAAAAACTTGTCGGAGCGCTTGGCTAGCTATAAACGCTAATGTTTGGATTTTTACTGCTCAAGATTGTTGTCAATTACCGATGCACGTTTCTCGATATCCAAGTCCTTCCATGATCGGAGCATTAAGGGCTTCTCTCCATATTGCAACAGCTTCTGTTGTTGAATGAACAGGAAAATTCCCTGGCAATCAACAAATTAGCAACGGCGGCGGCATTCTTTGAAGTGAGAGAGAAAGTGAAACAAAAGTCTTGGTATTGCTCCTGCTACTTTGTTATCTCAGCCGACGGCTGGCAATGGAAAAAATTACAGCCCTCAGTAGTGCGCCGATTAAGATGCATAACCCTTTTAATTACGACTTTCCTTCTTCCAAAATGCTACGGTTACACTCCATGACGAGGGCGAACTTGCTAACAGCCGGAAACACTGAGCTTAACTATTCGTGAAACAGTATGAACGACGAAAGCTGTACGGCCTGGTTTGCATAACAAGCGTCGTTGGTGGTACATGGGCTTCACGTGTGTATCGTTCTTTTGTGCATGCTATGCCGCATGTGCGTGAAACGAAGAGTAAAATAATAATAAAAATACCTTTGTTTCTGCGAGTCGGTATCTGCTTCCTGAATTCCAACGGAATTGCTTTTCAAAGTTGCTTCACCGGCCACCTGTTGAGCGACATTGAAACTGTCCGTGACATCTACACTTGCATGGACTTGAGCGCTCTCTGCGGTAATGGACTGGAAACCACTGTCATCAGTGAATGCTTGTGGTACATCTCTTATTTCTTGGCGAGGGTGATTGTCGTCGTCACCGTCTTGGAAATTTTCAGGTGGCTCGATATCTAGTAGTAATTCTACTTCAGGCAGGGAAGATTTTACTATAGGAAAGGTATGCAACTGGAAATCGGGCACTTCAAAAGGTGCACCGTGTTCCCGTAACAATTCTCTCAAGAATTCCGTTCCTTCGAGATTTTGTTCGCAAATTTTTATGGTCTCAGCATCCAAGTCCTCGAATGCGAATTCATTAGCGCTGGATGGGAAACTGGAGGGTGTTAAACTACTTGCCGTGGAAGAGCCACCTTTCCCGCTGCATTCAACTACCGTGGTGACGCTGCTACCCGTCTCCGCATCGGAGAATTCGGATTCTAGAGCATTTAACATTGCACCTTCTTCCGCTACTAGATCCGTGTATACGCCAGGTGGGGGTGGTACTAAGTGGGTGCTCACGGAGGAGCATATTGAAGTGGTTGACGAGGACGATTCTGTTCTACACACTGGGGCCACCGTGGGTGGTCGTTGAGTTTTGGGCGTTGAGGTGACTGCGGTCTGTTCCTGGACGTCGTTTTCAATTTGTTGCAAGTCAAAGTTTTGATCGATTAAAGCATCTGGTGGCCCACGCATATTCCCAGGGAAGGTGCTGGCGGTGGTAACAGTGGTGGCAGGTAATGGTTCGACGGCCCGTGGGGAGATGACCGGCACATTCTCCTTAGTGACCCCGGTATGACGATTACCATGCATGTTCTGGAAAAGTCTGAATAGCTTATTCTTCTTGGATTTCTTGCCCTGGCTTGTCTTTTCCTTATCTTCCACCTTCGCCAGTTGGGGTGAGTTCACCTGGCTAAAGGTGAGAGCATTGTTGGACGAGGAGGGATCTTGACGTAAGAAGCCTTCCAAACTGCGGGAAGCGACCAGCGGCAGCTTGGTGCGCGGTGGTTTAGGGATGGAAACGGATTTAAAACTCATTAGGCTGGTGTGGCCCACGGAGGAAGACACAGAATCCTGGGAAAGCCTTTGGCACTCCCGTCGACGCCGAGGGGGCGGTACGGGGGGATTCTTAGGACTTTTTTCGTCGTCCTTTTCTTCGGTAACGGTATCGTAAATGGGTTCTTCAGGCAGAGCAGGAATTAAGGTGGATTTCTTAGCCACAGTGTTATAGTTCGAATGGAGGAATTCGTCCGGGACGTCGACAGCCCGCTCATGGGGATGACACGAGGTTTTCCTTTGGGAAGCAGTGACCACTGCTGGGGCTGGGTTAGGTCCATGAGCTGGGAACGAAGTTGTCAGGTGGGTTTTCGACTTTTCAGCCAAACCGGATGGGAACAGGTCATGGTCCAATTGCCGGTAATAGTGGCGTATGAGCAGACGAAGGGCAATTGGCCCGTTAGTCAACTCACCGACAATTTCTGCGCGGAACATGTCGTGAACCCGTCGATCGTTGATGGCCATAATCTCGTCCATTTCCACCAGCTGGCCCCAAGAGGCTCGAATCTTGGAGGCGGGACTGTTTTCAGAGCAGCACTGGATAAACAGCCGTTTGACATTTTGACCCTTTTGAAGTCCGCCGTCGAATTTCAATCCGAAGCCTAATTTCTCGCCGGGCAGACGCCAAACTTCCACGATTTCTTCGACAAACCTCGGTGCAAGCTTGTCTTCACTTTCGTCTTCATGTGGTTTAACCACACTCGCAGGTGGTCGGGTTCCCTCCTTGCCGTCACCGCCGATCGTCAAAACCGTTACGAAGCCCGCGTCCGCAGGCTGACTTTTTATATCGATTTGAATGGGATGATTACCCAAACCCAGTTCTTGTTGTTGCCCATCCTGTTGAGCTTCTGCCAAGTTTTCGGACTCTTCACTGTGGCTGTTGATGCTCAATACGGTCACAAACTTGTTGCTGGGGCTGTAAGATGCTGTGGAAGAGAACGAAGAAGGTATCCCTGTTGACAAACAGGAAAAACTTTCTTCGGATTTACAAGAGCGCCGTGTGGGACTGCCTGAACCCGAGCTCCAGTCTGTGATGGCCCCCGAATCCTGACTTCTCTGCAACTGATGTCGGATTAACAGCCCAATGGGCGGGTCATCCATTGTTTCAAAGTCCGTTTCCATATTTTGACCACTTTGAATGGTCTCGTCTTTTTCCAAAATTGGGTTCGTGAAACTTCTTTTTTATCTTCCAAAAGGAATGAATCTATTTTCAAAGGCGCTGAAACGTCCGAGGGACAGTCTTTTCTCCGCACATAACGGGACTCGTTTATCCAAGGACTAGTTGACGATTCTCAGTGCCCGGTTTCCTCTCTTCCTATTTGGGCAACAATCAAAACCTGGGGACGATAGGGAAGAGCGGACCTACGTAAAAAAGAGACACAAAAGAAAACTACATCAGTCTTCCACCACAGCTAATGGGACAACGGACAAAAACAACGAGAAATGAAGAGGGGTGGAGAAAAAGAACTACTGGTACACGGTCAAGGTTTGTTCAGCTTTCATCAAGTGTTTCAAGGCACATTTAGCTACACAATAGTGAAGCAAAATCCAACACAGTCTGATAATTTAATTCGCCGCTTAAACACAAATGGCCACGTTTCAGTATGGGTGCTGTGTCTCTAGTCCAAACTAAACTTAATTAAAATTTACAAAGCATTAGTTATTGTTTATAATATTAGATATTAGTTATTTTACGTATACGAAGCTAATGTTTAAAAAAGTTTCTGGTCGGCTATACGTTATATTCATTAGTTTACTGCGTGCTAAGGCTATAATCATTGTTGCCAAAATTGCACATTCAGTTTAAAGAGAAGTTCACACAGCCGTTAATTGTGCCTCCCGGTTAGGAACATTCAATAGTTACAACAAATCCCATTTTTGGAACAGAGTATGTGTCATGCATGCACGAAAAGTACAGTAATGTGCAATACTGTATACAAAAGGCGTAGACACGCACCAATCAGGGTGTCATCCTTGTAGCGGGCTTCCTTTTCAGACCGGAACACGGAAGACTATCAAACTCTAGCGGATACTAATGGCTCGAAGGGTTATCGTAGATAACAAATGACCGAACAATAACGCCTTTTTTGTACCTATAAGCTCCGTTGCAATGTGTTGTGTGTACCCTTCCAGTGATTTCTCACATTTCCGGCTCTTTGTGCCGGAAACTCCTAACTACTGTGGTCAAGTCGTGTACTTTGCATATACAGTAAAGCTTTGATTAACCAAGGGAGTGAAGAAATTTTCCATAGGAGATCCCTATAAAGCTGACCAACCGTTAGAAAAGTACCTTCAACTCACCACGACAATAAATATCCACCGGTCAAAATGTGAGAATGAGAAAATGTCGACCTCGCTAACTCCATTGCCTACTTACAAGAATTTTCAATGGCAAAAGGGGTGTGCCCCTACTCAAGTCTTCTACTCCCACGATCTTTTCAATGTTACACGCGTTTCACCTTTGCTAAACGTTTTTCACAAAAAAGGGCTGATAACGAAAGACGTGTCAACAGAAACAGGTTTTCCGTTAATGTCGAGGAATGAAGACTTGAAAAACTTAAGTCCTTTTCGGTGCCAAAGCGAGACTCTTGACCTGAAGTTCAACCCAGATATAATTTACACCGAATCACCGAGAAAATCTCGAGTTTTTAGTAAGAAAATGAAAAAGTTATTACACAAAGCTGCAAAAGCTGCAAAGTGAATGAAGATCACAAAAAAAAGTTTCTACGAAAAGAAAGAAACCTCACAAAACTTTCGGGCAATGGCTTCAACTTATGAATATCGAGTTGTACGATTAAATGCACAACGTTTGATCCCTTTTTCAAATGGAAGAGAGAAGCTGCTAGGATTTCCTATCACAAAAGCAACGGGGTTTGTGCACAGGTTAAACGCACCTGCTTGACCCAGTTCGGAGGTTCCTATGCAAATGGGACGCGAAGAAGCTGAAGAAGACCCGCCAGGAAGACTTAAGGTAAATGGCGCATGCCCATCTTTCAATCTTTGAACGAGCTGATGGATGTAATGATAGTGAATACAAGGGGGTTTTCAATTTCAACAACACATTTTAACCAAACTAATAACACTTTCCTATACACAACACTTCTGCGTTTTGCATAACAGAGGCTTGTTACAACCCTAAAATGCATGCACTCTTTCCCCAAGTCTATTCTTTAGTCTTTCTCTTCCATTCTTAACCACGTTACGAATGCCCTGATGTCGACTAACGTGAGAAGATTTCTAGACAACTTACTGTCCCACAAAATAGCTTGCTTGTTAAACAAATGCACGTCAAACATGAAAACTATCGAAAATAAGAAGAAAAGAAAACCAAAACAGAATAAAAATGGAAATATTTTTCCCCGGCCGGCACATTATGTAGCATTTCGTGTCGAAATGTTTGAAACATTTATAGATCTACGTACTGCACAGGCTTGCAAGCTAGGGTCTGGTAAATTACGAAAAAAGTCTTTTGACGTGTTTGGTTTTCAATGTCAGTTCAGGCACAGGATAGGGTGAGAACTTGGAAGGAAATTACAAACTAACAACACCTCTTTTCACACACAAGTGCATAAAGTCTCAAACCAAGAATCCTAACGATTTCTTAACGAGATTTACCCATAGGGTAAAACAAAGTTTCATAAAATTTGCTCCCCTATTTTAGGAACTAACAATTGTTATTATTTCTATCAAAAGTAAAGCAAACCGCGTCATACTTGCTCTTATACAACGAACTACTTTAAAAAGTGTACCACACACAGTTTACTTAACATTACAGGAGACGAGCCTGGAAGATTTTGAGAATTCCGGACTTACTGTGCTCCACAAACGAATGACGCGTAGTCTCAGCCTTGTTTACATGCTTTACGACGTAAAAAGAACACTTGCTCACAAACAATGCGATACGTATCCACGTTTACTCTCGGAACACTTGCAGGGAAATCCGTTTGTTTTAGAGCCTTTGATTTAATCTTCAGCGAAATTTGTGCTGAAATGACCCTGAACGTGAATATGAGTGATCTTGGTGGTGGGAAAAACAAGGCTACTACCACTCCACTTCACAACACCAACTAACCCAACTAGCTCGGTCAGGTGTGTGCGTTGAGGTTTCGACTCTGCTTTGGCCCACCTGACCAAATGCTTACCATCGCACCACTCACAACACAACACTACCTCAAGGGGCAAACCTACCACTACACCCAGGAGAACCCCACGGCAGTAGATAGGAAATAATGAAGGGAGAAAGAGACAAAAAAGGGAGGAAAAATATGTGTCACGTGATCGCCTCTTCACATATACACGCAACACCACAAACCTTCCAGTATCGGATGCTGAGGTTGCGTCAACCAACTAATGTATAACACACGTCATCTTTCACATGATCTCCTATTACGATGACTTTATTCCTTCCGTGTTGACTGACGTCTTTTTGGATCCATACATTCGATTGATTTGGGCCTTTGCATACAGTTCGGTCCATTTTAATCTGAAAGTAAAGTCTCAAAGTGGTCACTTTATTCATTTTTGTGTAATTTCTTTCAATTGAAATATTTAAGCAAAGTTTTATTGTATCTGTGTTTTTAATTTTATTCTGAGAGACAGAATTTTTAAATATTTTTATTTATGTAACTTTTCGACTTTATACCGTTTTACTCGAAATTTTTTGCTTTATCAGGTCTTAAATTTATTCTGTGAAATTATTTTTCATTCGTCTAAAACGTGCGTTCTGCCAGGTAATTGATGCGAAGTCATCGAAAAGAGCTGGATTTTTGAAGAATGCACAAGTTGAGCAGTCTGGTGCTGTCACGGTTAGTCACACGCTTGGGATTTGAGACAAGGAAAAGCATTAAGACGTTTTTAATGAGCAGAAGATGGCAAAAAGTCGAATGCTTGTTCTGACCAACAACGTAAGAGGAAGATGAACAGATTTGTGAAGATTTGCTAAAAGAAATCGCACGCTCAAATCACAGTGTCACCGAACACCAACTGCTTTGAAATTTTTATTCTAACGAGGATAAATAGCTTTAACTTAACCCTTGGCTAAGCTTGACCTACACGGTTAAAAATGAGGCCAATGTTAATTTTTTCTCCTGGGTCCCCTAGCTAGACGTTGGAAGCTGCTTTATGGGAAGGAGTTGTAATACATCCCAAAAGAGTGGACGCAAGAAGACTGCCCGAGTAAAAGGATTAGGGTCAACGTATACAAAACATCTTCTCTAGTTTCGTCCACCGTATAATACGGGATGAAGTTGACAGAGGAAAGAAAAGGTTGAAAAATTTTGTGTACGGGATCAGATACTTCCTGTAAGCCTGCTTCTTAGGGATGTTTAAAGTTTGCGGAAGAGAAGAAAAGGTATAAGGAAATGTGAGAATGTGATTCAGCTCAACAAGAATTGTCATGTAGAGAACCTTAACCGCCCAGACAAAGATGTAATTCCGAAAGGCTTGAAACCTTTCTTGTCCGCTTCACCATTGAAATACATGGATGAGAAAACTCAGACATTGAAATTCCCGAAAGGTGATAGTTGTAACAGAAAAGATCTGAAAGTCTGTAAACACTTTTGCCTCCACACCCGCACCTTGTGAGCTTTATCTTGTTTAAGGCACTCTATTACCTTAACACAATATGATTAGGTAATAATGAATGCTATGGGCCCACGAGGTGCAAAGGCAACGTTCAACACAGCTATCCCTTCATCTGATTACATTAGCATAAAAGCAGCAGCCGTTACGCGTTCAGCAAAGCCATGAGAATAGTTAATGTTTGCCCTGTTCGTACACGAAGCAAACATAAGCTCATCACTTCACGCCTTTTTTTCGAATGATCTGCCGATTCAGGACAGCAAACTTGGACTGGACATCCGTTACATTTCAAACTAAGTGGGAGCATCCTTTTGTTTCGTGAGTTAAAACTTTATCATTCCGTTTTAAATTTATGACAATTAGCAGATCTGTTCCTACGTTTCAATGCAGCATAAGGTGTCTATGTTCAATATGCACGTACAGATTGTACGTTCAGTGCGTTGCATGTACAGAATAAGCGTTAAGTACAACTTTTAATATAAAGTAGACGAGTTCGTCGTCTTCCTAGCAGCAGCAGTCTAGTCTAAACTTGTAGGCACATTCGTAGGGTAAAACCGTAACTTTCCGTCCTATTTTTATATGAACGGTAGAAGTAATGGCTTTTCACTCACTTTGATTTCTTTGTTACTTACGCAAAAAGTAAGAGGGATAATAAGGGAAAGAATGCCAACCAAATGAAATTGTCTCTTAAAATAAAATGAGTCGCAAGTGTTTCTTGACAGGGAGACGTTAGTGCCTGTACTCCATGTCGCTGAAACTCGAAACGACGAACGAGCTGAGCCGAGCCTTGCATTGCGCAACAATGCCAGCTGGTCTACACATCTCATTACTTGAACATAGTGGAACAACTTAACAACGGCAAGCTAAAAATGCATTCCAATGCTGATTCTACTCTCATTTCGGAAATGGCACAAAAGTGGCTTCCTACTTATTGCAAATCGTTTAATTACACAAAGATCCGCTGCACAGAAGCATATTTACTACTTTGTCTGACGATGGAATTCTTTGCTTATAAGCAAAGGCAAATATTTCACACAGTTTATAATATTTAAATACCTAGATATTTAAATACCTAGTATCCAAATATCTACTCCTCACCTCATTTGGTTGCTGAGAGGCAAAATCCGCATTAATAATGAATCCTTAAAACCTCATTTATAGGCATAGACTAATCCACCAATGTATCAATCCCCCACTAATCGTAACATTCGGCCCCGTCATTACAATAGCGTACTCCAACTCCACGTACCATGATGTAGGATTATAACCACTGATCAAACAAGAAACAAGTAAGACTCCAGTATAAATTTTAGGAAGCATTTTACGAACAGTAGACTGAAAATGATTGTATTATGCGAGCTAAACTTGCGTTATAATTAAATTAACTGAACTCAAAATTATTTCTAGGTGGGTATGGAGTCCAGGTGCGGAAAATATCAGCAAACACTTTTCTCCTTCTTTTTACCTTCTATTGCTTAAAAGAAAAATGCTGAAAAGACTGGTCTAGTCCCACGTTTTTTTATTCAACTGTACCCATAACATTACACATACAACGGAGTTCTTAAAGATACACAAGCAAGGATTGATCGAAGAGTGCAGGTTACACTCCCAACATGCGAGTAACGGGATTCTCGCATTCCCTATGGCACGCTTGTCTTCTCCAAATCGGGCAAACGGAGAAGACGGCACTTCCAAGTCCTGGAAAAACGAAACGAAGCTCCAGCCGAGTCCTTAGATGATACCGTGCTTGTTTCTTTTAACTGTCATACGGATTGCTTGGACGGTAGCGAAAAAATACCCCCTCCCCTTTCATTCCTACTTTACCACAAGAGATAATAATTGTTTTCTTGGAGGCTTTTCTTTCTAACGTACGCTGCTTTTATTGCCCTGGCAGTCCATAAAGTGTGTTTTTCGTCCAAAGGTCCTTGTTTGTTCTCAGTGGACTTTTATTTCATATGGGAAAATAGCGGAGCTAAAACGTCGTAACATATATTGTCCACCGAAAAGAGGCGTTATCTTTTAGCTGGAAGCTAATGGAGGTAAAATGGCGCCTCTCAAATGATGTTTAGGCCCCTTTGGGATGTGGTAAATGGTGTGTTTCGCGTCCAACAATCAAGATACCTAAAACTTCGTGTGTTTTTCAGGATTTTGAGAGAGCATTGTTTAGATGTATGATCTGGCGAAGAGGGTTGGTGGATCACATGAGAGAGAGAAAGAGAACAAACTTGCTTTGAACGAAAATTTTCTTGTTAATATTCCCGAGTGAAGGTTTGGTAACCTACTTTGATTCAAGCGAAGAAGTGGGAGTCTTTTTATTATAACTTTTACCCTTGTAATTCTAACGTGTTTTCTCCTACGTGGTGGTCGTTTATGAATTAGAAGATAAAAAAAAAATGCATATGTCTTAGCAGAAGAAGAGAACTTGACCGGAGGCTTTGGGTCAGTTGAGGAAGGCACAAAAAAGTATCAAGAGCTGTGGGGTTTGATGAACCGACGGTTCTTTTTTTATATGGCAGGATTAATGGCTAGCTTAACCCACATTTTTGTAATCAGGGAAAACAAAACGCGGATTCACAGCTCAAGAGAAAAACATCGCAAGAGAGTTATTTGCTTTTTATCCTCTGACAAATTATGTTTAGAAACATAGTTACGTCCTGGTTTCATGAATGTCTGAGCAACAAAAAGTTTTTTTAATTGAAATGATGCCTAGAATTTTCTGTACGTCAACTGGTGGTGTGGACTGTAGAGAGTAATAGACATTGAAAAAAAAAATAACTAAAAATGAGTATTCATACACAGAACAAACAACGCGACTGTGCTGAAAATTTCCAAATAGAGACGGAACATATTTGTCTCAAGATTAAAAAGAATATGTTTCGCGTTATCCGAAACATCTACCAAATAAAAATTAAAAAATGACCGTAGCTCACAGAAATAAGGAATGCTCTTCCTTGTTTGTCCTGTGTTTAGGAGTTTAAATTTATTTACTTGTTTTTTTTGCAAACTAAGTCGCTGCTGCAATTAATTATTGCATGTTTACAATCCATCGTTTAGAAACCACATGACAGTTAAATCTAGGGTGTATTTTCGCGTGTACTCGTCTATTGACCAGTTTCGAATTAGAGCTTGCTAGGTGGACAAGAAAATGGAGACAACGTAGGAAGCCGTACAACTCGTTTAGTGCAACTAATCTTTAACAAGAAACAGGCATCTTGCTGTACTGATTAAAAGTAATTATAAATTTTAAAATCATAAAAAGTTGAAGGGAGTTAAATGGGCTTAAATTTTATTTCAATAATTGATACAAAATTATTACTTTTAGGAATCCAGATGCTATTAGCTAGTGTAGATGCTAGACAAACTCTCGGTCACACTTGCGAGTCAAAAGCGTTTAGAAATGAAAAAACTTAATTTCTTCGATCGAAAGTTCTTTCGATGCGCATTATTTTACATGTGTATTATTATGTATAAAAAAATAATGTTTTAGCAGACTAACAAAGTATTTTTTATTATATATGTGTACTCAACTCTATTTGCCTTTTCAGTAAAAATTCAGATGGATTATAAACAAAAACTAGGAACTGAAAAATGCCGGTTCTGGACCTATTTGAAACTAGATATTTCTCACAAAGAAAGATGAAGACTTTTACCTATTTCCGTCTCCTGCATGTCACTTTACTTTGTAATGTATATTTCTGTTGGATTAGTCTAACAGTGCCAACATTAGTCATTTTCTTCTATTTGCATATATTTTTACTAACATTCCAAGTATGCGTTCTAGAAAAACCTAATGAAGGATACATTTAAGATTAGCTCATTTGGAAACAGTTAAAAAATAAATAAAAGAGCGTATTGATTTCTGCCACTTCTTATTTTTATATATTTTCCCTGACTTTTTTCATTCTAGATTATATCCGTAACGTGAGAATCGATCCTCGTTTTTCGACGTTTTCGAGTCAGCAGTACAAACGTCTCCTTGGAAAGCTTATAATGTTGTACACAAGATGAGGAGTTGAACTCAAGTTACTTTCATGCAAGGTAGGGCCGTCGAGGTATTTGCTTTTGAATTTTCCGAAGCTCTACGTCACAGGTTGCTCTAGGACAGGGGTCGGCAACCTTTTCCCCTTCACGGGCCATGAAAAGCCATATAAGGTGGGTGCGGGCCGGATCAAGACGTGTAAGGTAAAGGTGGGCCGGATTAACCAATTGAAATACTTAATTGGGTACTAATTAAGGGAAAAAATAAAGATGGGTATTTTTTTGCAAATAATCAGTTTTTAATTGACGTTGCACTTGACTTGTAAAGAAATTAGACTTTAGATGCTCTTTTGTACCCCAAGTTTGCTATTTTACGAAAAACGTAATTCTCTGTCCGAACATGGCGGGCCGGATAAATTGGGTACGCGGGCCAGTTCCAGGCCGTAAGTTGCCGACCACTGCTCGGAAAGAACTAAGAGTTTTTGTTTTCAATTTGTGTCGTTGTTCAAAGTTTCGCCGCATTTTTTTTTTTTTTTTTTTTTTGGGGGGGGAGGGGGTAACATTGAGCATAGGCTCGGAGCTTACTGTCTTGCAATTTTAAGCGTTTTTCGCATGCGCCATCACAATTTGGATGGCATGCTCCTAGTCTGCCTTGGAGTATTTTAGTTGTTCACTCCACTGACACCAGTGTCCTGGATCTTGTCTTTTCGGCTGATCAAGATCCTTTCCGATCACTGGTCAATCTCTGCCGCTCCGATCAGATCCGATCGCTCGAAATTTCGTAAAGATCCCCATCCGGATTGAGAAGATTTTAGATCTGATCTGATCATTTCAGACAAATTGCATCAAATTAGCGGTATAAGTAATCGATATAAAGCATTGTATCTACATAGAAAATATATCGATACATGTTATATCGATTTTAAATATAAACCCGTCGATATCTTTACTCACGATTGCAACTTTTTATCATTGCAGCCAATAAAATAAATTTCCACTCCAGGCCGATTGAATCGCGATTTTTCACGAGAAAATTTGATCAGATCCGGTCATTTTTCAAGGCAAGGTCGATCCGGTCAAATGATCGGATCGGATCTGTTTTAAAAGATCCAGAACATTGATTGACACATTGCATCATGAGACCGTGTCTATGAATTTTTCTATGTAATTTATAAAGTTTAAAACTTGAAACACTAAAAGTGAGATCATAAAAATTAATACGTGAAAATATGAATTTCAATTCACAAACTGTTGTGCGAATATTCGAACTATCGGGCTCTGCGCCGTACAGCGTTCAGGGCTTTTCTCCGTGTTAATCCATGTCATGTGCATAAGTTGTATGCAAAAGTAATTTAAAAAATAAAGATACATTTCATGTTTTTGTCGTGAAAATGGTAATATTCCGCAACCAGGTTTGAAATAAAACGTTTACACGTAAAAATTGACTATACAGCACTTTCACCAAATTGTACTCCTGCATTGCTCTTTAAATTAACACAAGGTTGCCGAACGCTTGTTTAGCAACGTTGCATAGGTTAATTCCCTTAAGCAGGTAAAAATAACCTCCCATGCCCCAATCATCACCCCAGCTGTTACGCAAGATCCAATAAGGGGGATTGTTGGTGTTGTTGTAACCCACCAGAGTGATGGAGTGGTTGATGGAGGTGTCGTTAGGGGGACAGGCCACCAAGTCGCTGTAAATGCCACTCCTACCGATGGAAGTCGGATATTAATTTGCATTCATTCTTTCCTTTCTCTTTTCGTATAGCTTACTTGTAGTGAAAGAAGGATCCAGCCACTCTGATAGTAACTGCTACCGGTGTAAAGTTACTCACAGCTTGCTCAATCATGGATTCATTAGCAAGTTTTTTGTACGATTTGACGTGAGTCACCTGTTGACTGATATCAAAAGCGCAAGTCTCGTTAGTCTAGAACGAAATTACTCAATTAATCTTGACAATTTCACAGTCATTTTAAATGTCCTTGTACCCATGTGCGATTTCCGGAACCGGACAGATAAGGATACACTTCACTACGAACGATGTTCTTGGGTTTGTACCAAGCTGTTGTGTAGAAACCGCCTTTGCAGCCGTCTTGATCATAAGTGCAGTCGGCAAGGTTTTGCTCACTAAATTGCGTATAAAATAAAGTCAGATTTTGTTCTTTGAGTGCAGCTATGAGAGTGTCGATTTCATGACAATTTACCTTAAGAGAACAGGAGACTGAAGATTGTTCTTCTTGCAATAAAGGAACTGTAACAAAATTTTTGATAAATAACCTCTCAAAAGTGACAGCTAGGACAAACAAGTTTTGAAACAAAGTTCAACTTGTAAAGAAATGTCAAAGAGTATAAGCTCACGTCTTGGTTCACAGTTATTAAAAAAAATCGCTCTAAAGTGACGAGTAAAGTATGAAAATGTATACCTCCATCATGCTACTTGCAGCGAAGGCCCAGCAGGTGGCTAAACATATTTCAATTAGGCTTAAGCAATATTAAGCAACTTAAGTAGTTTCGCTACTACCGAAGGGTAGAACCGAAATAAAGTTTCTATTGTGGAATTAATTATAGCTCTTTTTACGTGCGTTATACTTACCGCAGCGACCTTGATCTTTGACTGGCGGCATACACGGGTCATTACGCAGGTCAACCTGAAATTATGCTGTAAAAAATAGGATCTTGTGTCAATTAACAAGACTAATTACACTGGGTTGGATTTGGCGATCAGCTGAAGTATCGAAGGTATTGGCAGCTTCCATTTCCAATGAGGTACGCAAGTCTGTCTCAGAAATTTTAGCTCCCAAGAATGCTTGCAATTCTTCTTCAGTCTAATATTAAAAAATATTCAACAAAATGCTTATTGAACATACATTGTTTCCTTTTGTTTTAACCTTTTGTAATTTTTATTTTCTTTTAATTTATTTACCTTGTCGGAAAAGCGATTAATTTCTAGCGAGTGAGAATGTTTGCCTTTAGCATGTTCATCGTTGTGCTGAGCGATTTTCCTGAAATGTTCTTTGAATATTTTATGGCGCCGTTCATCCTCGGCTTTGTCTTTGTAGTTCTTATTGTGCTTTGCCTGCAAGGATCAAGAATGAAAAGAAAATTAACTAAAAAGGAGTAAGATACAGCACACTTTACCTTGTACTCCTCCCATTTCTGGTCTTCAGTCGGAGTTGAAACGGCTAACAAAGGCAGTAGTGCTGCCAACAGTAGAAATACTGGCTTGTAATGCATGACAATCGAGATTCTAAGCGAGTACAAGTATGCTTGCAACGTTTAAGCCAAAACTCGTCTCACTTCTGTCCCTAGGATACGTGAAGCTAAGGGTTTCCTTTTAAAGGAACCAAGAAAGGAATTTACGTGTGTAAGTGAAGTCCTGGAACTACCATCGTCATTGATCGTATTCAGCTTTCAACCTGAACAAATTCACGTTTTCATATGGCCCAGCTGGCGATCTTATCCAGAAATTGTTTTGGCTTAAGGCGAATAGGTTTCGTACATGTAGTTCGTCAAGTTATTAGATAACATAAACCATCTGTATTTTTCCAAGCTTTGAATTAACGATACATAACGTCTCAGTCTTACGTACGTTTCCGTATACTTACATTTTTCGAGGGAATTTTACAGCTATATGTACAGCTGTACTACTATATGTGGAAATGAATCATAGCTTGACGTAAATTGCCTGAAGCGTGTGTATTCAGCTGCTGTCATAATCGGAAAAATTCCCTCAAAATGAGTAAAAAATATTACTCAAAACGATGGGTACCAGTCGCGTATCATAATGCTCTTAAAAATAGAGGGGAGGTGCATTCTCAAAAGAGCTATGCCTAAGCTCTTAAGATGAGTCATTTCCAACTCTCAGAAAGAATATATAGGAGAGCTAAATATTAGCGTCTATATCACATTTATCGGCGTTTATTGTTTTGTAATAATTATCAATGTATACTAAACCATCATTATGTATTTTAAAACCGCAAACAAAAACAATTATACATGTAAATCACAAAATGGACAAAATAAAATCTTAAGAAAAAAGAAAACGAGGAAGTTTAAAAAAAAAATCACAAAAAAGGGGACAGGAAAAACAGTCCATACATGAAATAAGCAAAATTTCCAGCAGAAGTCACTGCAATAAAAGTTTGAATAAATAAAGAGATAAATATCTAAAAGACGAAGTGATAAATCACGTATTTGCGAGGATACGGAAGACACAAACGTGCATAAAATTATAAAATGGACATTCAAGAAACACAAAGAAAGATTCGGTCAACAGTTGCAAGCGCTGTGAAACACATTCGCGTAAAACTAAAGCATGAGCTACAGTTACAAAGTAAAGACTTGCAACATTCTCAGCTCACACTTACGCTAATATGTACATGACATTTTACAGGACACGGAACATATCGATCAGTGCCTAAGTCTATAAATCAATTCTGTATGTGTAACTAACAAAGCCACTGTTCCAGTGTCTCTTACATCGTTCATAAAATAGTATAGACACTGGACATTTTTGAGATATTTTAAACCATACAATGGATTATCACAGAAGTTCTTTTTTTTTTAAGTGCTTTATGTGACACAGTAAGGACCCGGGGGATGAAATTCATATACTGACATTGTGGGCTATCTTCAGAAATTGAGAGGCATCAACACGATGGACTTATTTCAAAGCAAAAGTTGGTTGTGCACTGTCTAGGGAGTTCACATTGAGAATCCAGTCCTTGTCACAAAATAAATTCAAGTATTTTTTGCACAGTCACTACGCTCGTTTACGAAAAATTCTTAATAAGAAAAAGATGATAAAATTTCACAAACTTTCGTAATCTTTTAATTGTGGTCAAAACTTCCTAACTAGTCACTGTGGAAAGGCTTTGATTGCTGTGAAAACAACGAAAAAGGGGAGTCCTGACCCAGCCCCCAGATTCTTTCCTGACCCAGCCCCCACGATTGTCATGGGTGAAGCTCCCAACTTAGGCGCCAGTGTTTCGGAATTTGACACTTTTCTGAACGACATCCTTACTCTTTCTTTGCCAATTTCCGTCCGTTAACGGACAAACATAACTAAGCAGACCAAAATGGGCAAGATGTAGAAAATATGCGGTTGCTGAAAAGAAACCAATTCGTGGCTACGTCCGCTTTTTCCTACTCATTTTGATAATAATCCCTTCTCATTTTGTGCTAAGCGTGCTTGTCTTGAGAGCAACCTCCCAATACGGATTTGAAAAAGGTGATATTTGAATATTTACTATGATTTTCAGTATCAACTATTCATTTTAGGACGTCGTGATGTGCTTGTTTTGAGAACCCGTTTTTACTGTGTACACGAAGAGCGTCCACAGAGGTTTGCACGGGTGATAGGTAGCAATATATCGCCTCGTTTATTTTTTCAACAAAATGCTCCCGAGTAGTTACATCTACTACTTTTAGCTTTTTTTTTTTTTTTTTTTGAGGGTGTGGGGTGGTTTTCGGCAGCAGAATATAGGAGTTTCAACATTTGAATTTTCGATATCGATTACATCGTAATAGTCTAAATTTATTTTAAGGATTTCCGTTCTAAACATTATTTGTCGTACATACGAGCGATTTGTGGTCGCGCAAGTTTTAAATTTGCTTTTCTTACAGCAAGCTCTAAAATTTGTAGGAAACACTGCAATTTGCACCAAAAAATTTGAGAAAAATTTTGTTAATGGATAATCCGCATTATGTAGCATAAATTGACTGGCAAAGTGTTCAAAGGATATGTCTTGAAAGCTTGTGCCGCATAGAGAATGTCACGAGTTTCTTCGTTGTGTACAAAGTTGACTAGCAATTATATGGAGAACTTATTTTAATTAGATCGATTAGGTACAAATGAAAGGAGAAACAACAGCTTAAGTAAGAAGTTATAATAAAGCTGCAGACATCTGTGAATGCAGACGTAGAAGTTAGTGGACTATATCTTTAGTTGTCTTTCCCTTGTAAGGTCGTAACCAGGGGGCATTGAGGGTTGACTCCCCCCCCTTCGAAATTGAAATAATTGAGATATTGATAAAACGGATTAGATTCGTTGTGCGAGGCACTAATACCGAACAGCTATTCAGCATTGGGCAACGAATTAAAATTTCTTTGCGAGAGCTTCCGTACGAGTTACGAATTTTTACTAAAAAAAATGGCATGGACACAACTCACGTTAATACCATGCACCATGCATACCATGGTCACCTTACAGATAACAGCATAGGTTGATGAGTGCTATACACAGTGCAGTGCGTCATCGCTTTGCGTTTCTCTATCTCTTCCTCACAAATGCTAAAAAGGAGCAAACTTCTTTCTGGGAGATTTCATAAATCCTATTGAAGAACACATTTTAATTTTCCAGTCAAATTTTTATATTTATAGATATAAATATCTCTCCGTTACAGTCACACAAATCGCGTTCGAGTTCTATTAGTATTTAGCGGGAGCGGGGTAAGCGGGGGCAGGGTAGGCAGCAGGGGTGGGATAGGCGGGAGCGGGGTAAGCAGCGGGCTTGTAAGCGGGGGCGGCGTAGGTGGCGGGCTTGTAGGCGGGTTTGTATTCAGCGGCATATCTGAGAACAAACCAGAAGATCAGTTATTTTTCAATCTTTATCAAAAGCATAAGGATATGTTAGATTTGTGGAAACTTACCCGTCGTATTTGACATCAGCGACGTAACCATAGCCGTCATCCTTGTAGGTAACGGTCTGAGTGCGACCGTCGGGCAAGAGAACCTTGTAGCTGCCAGACACTACCTTACCATCGCTGCTCTCAGATTGAGAGTAGTGGTTGTAGGAGGGTTGGTCATCGACGGCGTAAGAGAAGCTGTAGGGCTGAGCTGGCTAAAGCATCCATGAAAAATTGAACGTTAGTTTTACCAATTTAAGTATATGAGATAAATCCGGGCTTACGTATTCGTAAGTCTTGGCGGGGTAAGCGGGCTGGTAAGCAGGCTTGGGGTAGACTTCGACGGCGGCAGCCGCGGCGACCAAAGCAGCGAGGATGAGGAACTGGTGAGGGAAACGGAAATATTTAGAAGTGTTGTAGAACAGATTGATCTTTTCAACTACTTACCTTCATGGTTGTAAAAGAGGATTGGTTTTCAGCTGTGAATGAACTGATGCTCTTGCTGGGACTAGCTTCGCTTTATATACGGGTCAAAACACCACCATGTGAAGGGAACATGGTGATGTTTGTATTAAGAAGCCCATTAGAAGAGGTGTTGTCCCAGCCTTTGGCTAAAAGTTGTCCGAAAAAAGAATGAAGTATGGAACACTGGTAACCGGTGTGCCGCAAATAATGAAAGTAAAAATGAAAGTAGGGTATTTTGTGGGTGTCACTGGCGTTGGTCAAGGGGAATTGAGATTTAGAGGACGTCAGCTGCACAAGGGCGGAATATGGAGCAATGCGAAGGACGGACGCTTTCACTTTCTTGAACGAGAGAAAATGGGCCACTTTGGACCGATGATTGAACCGAATTCAAGAGCACAGTGAGCACCTTTACCGTGGAAAAATGAAGCGGTGGCTAGATGTTAGGATAGCTTATGTGCTTGCGAATTCTCTAAACGCATACCATGTCTTTTTTAGCGTTTTCGACGAAAACGGGAAAATAAATGGGAGATACGCACGAACTGTGGGCCAAATCGAAGAGAATGTTTGATCAAAAAGTTGAAATTTAGTTGAATTCGCGGATAGCTGAGCACTTTCTTATTCCCTAAGTATTAAGGAGACAAACGTGCGGCAAATTTTTTATGTAGTATGTCAGAACCTGTGCAAAAGGGATCTAGAGAGTTTTCAAAATAGACTCCAGACATCCACCCTATTCTGATTTAATAGCATTTACGTGAGAGCGAGCGTACTTACTTGAGCCTTTTGTATGAAGTTCCCTTCGTTAGCAGAAAATCTCAAGCAGCACAGATATTTTTGTTACTTACAACGAATTTTTGGTAGCCATAAGCAGATGTATGAGGTAGCCTTTTTTGTCGTAAAGACTTTTCAGAATCCCGCAGTTTGGTGATGAGAACATTCTTTCTTATACTGATTTGAATATTTCTTGTGGGGCTTTGTCTTTTGTTTTGCTTTCGTTGACAAGTGTTATTGATTGCTGAATTAGATAAAAAAAAGTGTACGTATTGTAATATTGGAAGCCTGAGTAGGCTATGGAAAGAGAGGAAACCTCTCCCCCCCCCAAAAAAAAAAAAAACCGAGAGTATTATTTCTAAGCAGTTCTTGACAAGTTCGTCGTTAAGCGAGTGAGCTCACAAATATTAAATTTTTAAATGGTATTTCACACTTGAGAGCAGTGATATTTTAACTTCCTTATGCATCGTGATCCGGGCTTTAGCGCATTTATCTGCGGCTTGCTCCACTGGCAGCAAAATGGTGACTTATGCAAACGAAACAAGCACGAACATTCTTTTAAAATGCAAATATCACGTAAAAATATAGTACGTTGACATGTTTTCAGCGCCGCGTTATCTCGCTGTGTTATTTTCTTATGATGACGTAAGTAACCGTAACAATGCCCATTAAAAAAATAGCTACAACGAGAAAAAGACACGATACAAATGAATAAAAAAATTCTTAAGAAATTAAAAAGGCTAATGCATTGAAACCTTAAAATACGGAATATAAATTTATCCAACCAGTGTTGAAAAATAATTTCTCGTATATCACAGCAATTACTGTATTATTGGAGCCCCCTTCCAATTTGTCCGTGCTCAAGCCCAGTAATGCAATAATTGCTCTGATATGAGCGAAATGATTCTTCAGTATAGGTTTGATAAGTTAATTTCTTAAAAATATTTTTAGTTTTTGAGTACGGGTGTTAAATGGATGGCGCCTCGAGAGCTTCAGAGCGGAATGAACTATCATATATATTCAATAACCCGTATAACGAACGTCTCGTACAATGAGTTGCGAAGAGGCATCACGTACTTCGACTATGGAAAAAGCAGAATATATAGCAGGACTCGTACAGTTTAACAATCAGTGGAAACAGCATTTCCGAATTGAAAATGCTGATATTTAATTCCATATGCATTGAATTAGTCAGCAATTTGAAAGAAAATAGCAAGTGAAGAATTAAACCTGAAAGCCTAGATAGCGAAGGGCGTGTCAAGATTAATTTCAGTATTCACAAAGCTGGCTTGTGAAGAAATGGAGAATTTGTTTCAGCGTACGGTCGGTGAGGATAAGTTGCATCGCCAATAATGCACTATCCGTAGTAATGGAGAGCTTGCTGTGATATATTTCTTGTTTTGTTTCTTCGGCACTGAAAATTTGATATTCTAACGTTTCTTGTCATTGGAAAGTAGATGTGTAGGTGATGAATTGTACTTCGGTTGCTATATGTGCAGTGTTGTTTGTAAATGTCACAGGATCCCAAGTTTTTAACTGAGAGTACTGATTGTCGTTTCTGTCCAGTGTGTGGCCAATATTGGTGGTAAAACATGTTGTGTGCTAGGTGCGTGAAACTTGTATATCTGTTCATTTACTAGAGCTGAAAACCGGCTCGGCTTGGAAGGTTGACAAGCCAAACCGAGCCGAGCCACGCCGTCAACACCCCCTATCTTTCACTGTATTTTATTTCTATCATGAATGCCTTATCCATCTAATATTTGGAGAGACAAAAAAAATAATAATAATAAAAAAATTTAAAAAATTGGTGTATGACGTCGTACTACAGTCGCTGAAACCACCAGATACAGTCGGTAAAATTAAAAGCTACACCCTTCACCCCCTAATGGATGTCCCTTCACGGCGCCCGTGGGGTTTGCTTATCAAACATTCGCCTGTCATGAGAAGCGTGTTCTCTTCTCCAAACAACGAATGTTAATAGTCTTGAAAGAAAATACCATAAAATTATAATAAAACACGAATATGAAGTGCTGAATGAATGTCAATCAAATATTCCTTTTTTAATGAACGAACGTTAGCCAGAACTAATTTTCAACAGAACTGCAGTTCGCTTGCGTGCTTTGTTCAGTGTCATGATTCCAGAAATTTAGAGGAAAATTACGCATAAATCAAAAGTTCGCAAATGTGACCTAAGGTCCCTTAAGCTTTTCTATTGACACCCTTAGGCCCGTTACAAGTGTGAAGTAGAAGTGCGGTTATTTTCCTCTTTGTCCCATCATTCCCTGTAATGCAACTTGTCAATAGACAAGACTTAAGCAGAATTTCTAACAGTTTTGTAACGGTATAAATCCATTCTAATTTTTAATTAATTATTGAATGAGAGTAACAAGCTTGGACGACGCACCAAATCCGTAGAGTACATTTTTGGCAGAGTTTTTGCGCGCAATTGAATTACTTCCGTGAGAGGAGCAAAGTTTAAGGTTGTTCTGGAAATGGAAACTTGCAACAAATTCGGTGCCAAATACGAAGTAAGACTTTGTGAAAAATACCTGGGATGCAACTTTAGTGGTAAATGTATTTTACTGTCGAAATTACTGAAAGATCCTAGAAGCTTTAAATGCTATTTTACCTTACCGTATATGAACTTGTATTGATTCTCTATACTGTGCGGTGAGTTTTTCGAATAAGTTCATGCAAGGATTTAAACACCAAAATAAGGCAATCAGACGAACTATATAATGTGTTTGACAAAAGAACGTAATTTCTGTTCTAAAAATCATGATTCTGCTATTACGAAGTATCGACTTCGCTTCACAATAACAGTGTTGCCATTGGCGAAAGCTGGACTCCTTCGTTTCGAGTTGACTTAGCTAGAAGCGCTTGTGCTAGGATTCAGTGGTATGGTTTCAGTCGAAGCCGCACCGGCCTATCATAAGCAAATTATTACTTCGATATTAAGGAAACTTTAGCAAATTACATCTTCGCCAGTGGAAGGTGGTTGCTTGCGGACAAAAAAACCAGCCTACCAATTATAAGTTTGGAAAGTAAATTATAGCTTTAGCTATTTTATATATTACTTTATACAGTCCATAGGTAATTAAACCAAGAACAAGAATTCCAGCCAGAATAGCTAAAACTATGATTCCTGCCGCCACGTTTTCCTCTGGTGCTATACCAAAAGGAACGAAGTACGTAACTGCCAGTGCGTAATCAGGTCTGGATATCACATGTTGTAGAAAACATAAAGTAAAATTCCAAATGCTATTGTTTCATCTCTTTTACTTCTCATTTTCCAATTGGGAAACATTCTCAGGATCTGTAATCCTAACGTAAGCATCGGAGGCCACGACGATTATATCTCTCTTGTGTAACGTAGGCCCTAAAAAAATAAAAATTTTAGTTTCTTTCTCCCGTCACTCAAGAACCATTTACATAAGTTTTTTAGTTTTACAGAGGCTTCTAATGTGATTAAGATCTCCGTTTGGCTGTCGATCACTTCATCTACAGTTCCAACTGTACAAACGACTCGGCTACAACTGACCAACATCATTGAACAATTAAACCACGAAGTCCGGTTAGCAGCGAACGTCACGTCCAAAGGATGATGATTTCCTTCGTCCCATGCACTCGGTAAGCTTCCTCGAAGCTTACCCTTACGCCCTTCAGCTTCGAGTTCCTCCTCGCCAGTACTAGCCAACGCACTTGCTTCGGGCGTGGACACCCTTGGGTCGAATTCGCCGATACATTTCGTCACTGCTCCTTGCCGCTCAGCCTAAAGGTATGACCGTTGTTACAATAATATACTGATAAACAAATATATTCCAAAGTAATGAACAATGAAGTGTATAATTGAAAAACGCATACAAATACTAATCGTAATACAACACAATTGGAAAAACAATATGAAACAAATAAAATATACGAAAAACTGTGTTCTAGTTTTACCTTCACGCCGTACAGGTCAAGTATCTTAATTTTTTCCGACCCCCAGCTGTAAATTCTTGGAATATTTAAATCGATTTTCACAGTTGTTACAGGGCTAGCGAGCGATTTGTACACCTGCAATCATTAGTATTGATTTCTCACTTATTATTATTTAATTTATTTCAGTCATGGACTAGCGTCTAATTCTTTATTCGAAAAATCTCAAGGTTGAGAAATATATTGTGTGTACTTTGTATTGGTGGGTAAAGTCAACGCTGGTACTTCCGCCCTCGGTGCCGTTCGGGCGTTCGTAAGTGATTTGATCCCGTTCAGTAATTCTCCTGATGGCAATGTCTGCATATGTCTTCAACGGCAGATTGATGTAAGTTTCTCTCGGATATGTCGAATTACGCGTAATATTGCTTCTTGTAAAGGTACCTATACCTATACACAGATTTGGCGTGCCAGGTGGGATGTGGCTAATGTCCAAAATAAATTCCATTTCCAGCTGATCCATATCCAACAATTAGCACGTAGGCGTTCGTCATTAGCGAAAGTTTATAATTTACTTTTTGGCCTATCGTCAGAGGTTTGTCCACCATGAAATCGATCATAGTCATTTTGTGAAGACCATAATCGAAGGGAAGCAAGTTTTTTTCCCCGCAGATACCTTTTTCCATGGCCATTTGGGTGCTTTTGGGAGATGGTCCGCCAGTAGCTCTGGCTAACGAAACATAACTTGGTACCTCCAGTACTAAAGACGCCGAAAAGGCTGGTTCTCCGTAGTTGGTCACTCGAGCCCGGAATTTGAGCTGCTTAGCGCCTATAATCAACTCTCTACACCAAAAATGTCAAGTTTATCCTGCTAGCTTCGCTCAGAAAAGACTTCACTTACGAATAATCTTCTAGTAACGTGTAATTAACGGCCAGTTCCGCAGTGCAAATTTTGTCATCGCCACACCCTGCCTTAAAGGCGATTTTGGTATCGACGGACAGTTTTTGCCTCTTGTCTAGCACAGGACAAGTAGAGCAGAACTCATCTTTTGCTCCTACTCGCAGATACAACTCAGTTGAAATGAAAAATTCATGCTATACGGTGAAGTATGAAACGCGCCTTTGAGCGCACGAACTTACGTTTGGTGACTTGAGTGGTAGTAATATACCATGCTTGGCTACCCGGTTTCGCTGTATCAGGTTTGCTTCCACTACAACCATTGGCATTGCTAGGGATATTGCGTAGGGCAGCAGAGAAGCGTACGTCGGCAGGACGTGAATAATCTTGATTTTCGCCGTTGGGTTCGGCGGTGTACTCGAAGCACTTTTCTTCGTCCAACGCTAGTGGTTCGATGAACGAATGCTGGTTGTTCAGCACTAGGCCATTTTCGCGCAATTGTAAGCGAGGCACAGCTTGACCAATGTCGAGATGTAGCGTAAACTCCGCGCAGAGTTCTTTCGGAATGTTCCTGGCCGTATAGCTTGCACAGGCTTTGATTTTCGTTTGCGGACGACTGCTTTGGCCTCTATCGATATCCGCGGGATTGTCCAGACTAAGGTTGAACTTCACTAAAGGTCTCGTGCGTAGTATAACCACATGGCCGGATTCGTGACTGCCGACGGCGACATCTAGTGGTGAAATATGAAATATTTTCTATTTGTGTTTCGTCATTTCTGCTCTAACTATTTTCGCTCTTTTTTTTAAAAAAAAAAATGCTTATGAAGTTAAGATATCTAAGAGCAATTAAAATGTCAAGTCCTGCCGTCTTTGCGAATTAAATGTTGCCTTGTTGTGTACTGCCGACGGGCTATCCCGCCGTTTCTGTGGGACAAACAGGCCAGAAACTGCGGCAGTACCGTCGTCAGGACAAAGAGCCGCGAGTAATTACTCTAAATGATGACGAAAACTATAAGCTGTTGTCAATACCTTGAAATCCATTGTTGTCTATATCGTATGCAGCTATGTGATTCCCAAATCCTCGCAAGCTTAAAGACGGTGAAATATCCTTGGCTGGAATTCTTTGGACAAAGATCGAAGTAAGGCCGTTTTCTGGATGGGCGTAGTAAATGTAGATGGCACCGTTGTAATCTTCGAATGGTGCACCCACTACGATATCTGAATCATGGAGGTATTTTTGATAGGTTTGAATAGGGATGTAATAACCCATGCTGTCCATCTTACCTGGATAATTATCATTGCTTATGTCGCCTAAAGTGGCGATCGCTGATCCAAATCGCGCACCTTTAGCTTTGTTGCCATAGAGGATTTGTTGCTTTTCAGCCAGGTGGCAGCTTCCATCCTACGTAGGAAGGAAAAATATCCTAGATGTTTCTCATCGTCTCCATTATTCAGAATTTCTACTTTGGTTCTCTTGTTAATAAACACTGTTATTTTGCCCTCGTCGCTTGAGTAAGCGCTCGAATCCGAAACGTCCTGTGGCAGTGAATACATAGGAGAGCCCACGATCAAATCGTCGCAGCCGTCATTGCCCAAATCTGTCACCAGTAACGCAGCTCCGAAATATTCACCTTCTTGCGTCCCACTTTTTTCTGCTACAATCTTTAAAGCTTGGTCTTGTCTCGAAGGAAATTCAAAGAGGAACACCTACGTTTTATTTTAGACAATTATAACTACGATGGTCTTCAACCGTAAGGAAGGGTTTGTTATGTACTTTTCCAGTGAGGTCACCCGCACGCGGTGCTCCTGCCACGTAAATGTTCTTTTTGGCTTGGAAGCGGCCTGAGCTAACCGTGAATCCTAGATGCGGTTGTTATTTGCTAGCATTAGTTCCAGTAATGTAACATTGGGGACTGTCCGAAAATGGCGCCATCAGGGGAGAGGGTGACCGGGGTTAACAATTGATGACTCGCAGTGTTAAAAAGGTGCGTGGAAACGGGCACCGGTCTAGCAACTTTAGGAATTTTTATCCGATAATAGATGACACTAGTGTTTTTCGTCCCTCCTCTATAAGGCTTTAGGCATATTGTATTATCGCCAGCAGGTGACAGTACGAGCAAACAGCGCGAAACTCCAAAATCTGAGGAGGCCGAATTGTACAGTAATTTTCTACTGTATGATTTGTCAGAACTTAGGAACAACACTTGAAAGTATAATCCCTGTAGATGTTTGGCTTGTAAATTTACAAATACAGCGTGATATCAGAATCCGCCGCAAGATTACCTTCGAGAGAAGAAGGTTATCGAAAGGATGCGGCCACTTCCTGCCAAAACGTAATCTTCAAGTTTTCGGTGACGTCTACCTTATTCTTAATGTCCATTTGGAAGTTGTTTCCAATGACTTCAACATGTTTCAAGAAATATTTTTCGTCAATCAATAGTGTAAAAAATATCAGGCAGCAGCAGAAAAAAATGCTATGTGGCACATACCGCACTTCGGCATAAGCCTGTCTCGTACCGTATTCTATAAGCACTAGTCGTAAATTAATCGATTAATTAATCGTTAAAGATTTTTAAGCACTAATCGTTTAGCTAATCGATAATTGAAAAGATTATTTCCTTGGATTAATGGATTAGTGAAATCCTAATCGTTTAGTACCCTTAGTTTCCACTGACTTCGAATGGCCCTTGTGCTCACTGCATAAGAGTGGCAGCACGTTTCGGAAGCCAACATTTTTAAAAGTTTTCAGGCGATTTCACAGAAATGGTCTATCCGATTTCGAATTATTTCGCACTAAAATTCACTTTAAAAAATAGCGTTTAACTGTTCGAGGCAATTTTTTAATATTCACTCGAATAAGAAAGTTGAAAATTCATTTCTTAATACAAAATTTTAAATACAGTTAAGAAAATGCCGTTACACGTTAAGGAGATTGATTATTTCTACATTACTGTCGTGAATTTCATGTGAAATAATACATATTTACTGCAAAATCGCCTGGATATTTTAACGTGGAATTTGCCCATAAGAGGTTTTGCCTAGATCGGGGCCTTAAACGATGCTTTAAATGATGTTTGGGAGGGTGGGTCCAAAAATCGCAAAATGTTGATGGCGCCATTCGTGGACGATCCCTTTCAACATTTTAAATAGTATTATGTTGTACTTCACATGCGCCTATAAAAGGACTTACGTAAGTGACTTTATTCTAACTACACGACACATGAATGTCTTTCATATCCACTATGAGCACTAATTGCTAAGGGCATAGCTGTTACCCCAAACCGTCTGCTTCGAACGGGGGTCACTTTTCTTGTTTTGCTTTTTGTGCGTTTTTCTTTTCTAATACCATTAGTGACGATACCATCTAGTACACGTGCGTCGGTTTTAAGCCAAAATATTTCTTACCGAAATATTGGTTGTCACGTAACTCTGGGGTGTACTGTGGCTGGGGCGTGAAGAAGCTTGACAAAAGGTAATATTTTCTTTCTGTACTTTGTCGTTTTCGCCGTTTTTGCTCGCTGCCGCCATAATCAGGGCTCTCATAGTTCCTACAGCGAATTACACTTCCTGTCCAATTATACAGACCAGGTGCACCGATCAGCATCTCGTCGTCCTGTGGATGCAAAGAACGAATAGTCGTGTTGTGTGATGTTATGTTATAAAATGTGTTCTTACACCACTAAAATGGACGTCGACTCCCGCTTCTGCGTATTTGTATAGCTTCTGACTATCTCTTTCGATCAGAGGAAAACGTTTCTCGAAAGTACTGTTAATGGGTAAATCGTTTTCAGTGGTGTCAAAATAACAAGCACCGTTCATACGGTAATCGTTTTGTGGCCCAATGTTCATCCACCGAGGACTGCAAACCTGACAGAGCACACCATCATAACAAAGAATAAATAAAATTCAAAGGAAATTGGGGTAGTTTTCTTATAGAATTTTTCAAATATTAGCATCCACGATGGATCATGAAATCCTTCTTGACTTATCTACATCACAAATCAGTGGACTGATTTTGGTAGTTTCCCTGCCATTCCGTGCCTTACATATTTAACCAAGAAATACAAAGGTAAATGTGAAAAGAATGCAATAGTACCGCAACTTTCTGTTGTTTGGGATACTGAACCGTCAAGGCTCCACCAAGCCATCCGAAATTTTTGTACTCATTGCGATTTAACGGGTTACTGGGATCGTCTCCTCTTGTGTTTCCTATCCAAACATACATTGCATTACAAGAGGTAGACTTGACTAGATGTCAAACTTACCGCGCGAATCTACAGCGTAAGGTAGACAAGTCTCTTGTATGTTCCCTGTTGGTAATTTTAGAGTACAGCGATACAATCGTCCAGGTTCCTTGATTCCTACATGCTCTGGGAAACGAGATGTAGCTTTCGGGGCTCCAGCCAGCACCCTTTACCAGAAAATGTTGATATTTGGATCCAGATCAAAAGAGATATTGTTAGGATTACTCTTGTATTCACTCATATTTTAACACTTGCATGAAACAGTGCGGCATACGGTTATCCGAGGCTTGGCATCCAGAACCCCTTGGAATGCGGATACCAAGCGTGGATGACCAGCGACTGCCGAGTCAGCACAGTTACGTATACCGAGCTGGCTTGGCAGTCTCGTACCTGCTTTGTTAGTTAGTCGATTGCAAGCCACGGACTTGGCTTTTAGAGTTGGCTCTTACAGTTTGGTTTAAGGAAGCCACTTTAGCGATTTGTTTGCAAGACAGATCGCTACCAGTTTTTAATTGAAATAGAGAGAGAGTGAGGTGACTCGTGGAGTGACGTGAATACAGCACTTCACTCTGCTACCCAGACTTACTTAAATCCTTCTATCGACCTTAAAAAAGAACTCAGCGCTCACGGAGTTTACCCCGAAACGGGAAATTACCGTGACAATATCATAACAACCGAACTCGTACTTTGAACTTCAAAATTCTTTTTGCTTATCTAGTAACAATAGCGGGAGGGCGATTGCTTACCATTTTGTTCGTCTATCTTGGGACGCTAATATTTGAACACGATACCCAAAAAGCGATTGGTCTCCGAACGGGTCTCCGTAAATGACTGGGTGAACAACATCGACGTTATACGCTGCACAAAACGTCATAAAAACACACAGAAGTAGCGGAACACAATGTTTGCTCTCATTTGCAAGAAACATGATGGAGAAGGCAGTTCCCCTGGTTCGTAGGTAAAAAGTAATACCGGTTATAAGAAATTAACCAAGAGTCATTCTCCCGCACTTCACCATGAAAAGTCAAGCAATAATATGTGCTAGACGTCAATTCCGCAACAGACTGGAATTCTTTCTTTCTTTCCCAAGTAAGCTACAGAACCATATCGTCACATCTTTTTCTGCGGTTGTTCCTATCGTACTAGACGGTTTCCGTTTCCTTTGGGGTTTCGGAATTCCATATCCTGTATTGTCAAACTTGGCAATTAGCTCAGAAGCAGAATAAGATGCGTGGCTAAGACATGAATAAGACTGGGGCACTTAGCAGTTCACTATAAACTATTTCACCACAAAATGAATGAATACACAGAAAGGGATGGCTTCGCAGCGAAATACTGTTTCATTGTTGGTAATACTCTTCAAACTCGAATTCCTTCGACGCATTTTCTTCGTGCGGCGGTTGCATATCCTAAACAAATATGTGACTCAGTGTGCCAGTTAAAGTGGTCCGAGTTCAAGTTGTAAATTTCATTGCTAAGTGGATAAAAAGTGGTAAAATCCAGTCCCGCCAGAAGGACTAAGCTGGAATTAACCATGTTAGGCCCCCATTAGGTTCTTACCTGCTGTTCCTCTGTTGGACCTTGATTTTCTTGTTGCAGTCTGTCAAACTTCTTTCGTTTGAAAAATCCGCACTAAATGACAGGAGTTAATTTCTGAATTAACATTACGCAACTTATCTTACTTGAGCAAGAATAATGCCAATTAAGAGCAAAATGAGCAATCCTCCAATGCCGGACGCAATAAGAATCCATAACGGAACGCTGTCTTCCGTTTGTGCTTGGATCGCGAAAAACCACGTAGAAGCAATCGCAACGTCCGGCCTGTACCAATATTATTACAACGACTGAAGAACAATGTCGATGCGTTAGCTTATTTCTGTATACTTGTGATCAACAGGCTGTCGTGCTCTCTCAGGCTTGAGAATTTTCACACGACCCACGGAAGAGATCATAATAATTTCACGTTTATCCAAGTACGGCCCTGGGCATCGTGAAAAATTCAATTTAAAAAAGGTATTATTTTGCCATAATGTAGGATGCTTTCATACACAATGCGTCAATCTTGACTGCGGCTTTAAGTGTGACAGTTATTTGCGTCCCATTTTCAATAGAGTCGGCGTCGCAGGTAACGAGACCGCAATGGACGTTGGGCATCGAACAGTTGAAAAATGAAGTACGATTCATAGGAGCGTGGCTCGTTTGGTTATCGAAAGTCGAGTTTTGCTGAAAAATCCTTGCTAACACTTCCGGATAGTCATGTCCACGCTTAACGCGAGGTTTGTACCGCGTGTCATGGAAGGAGACATCTCGACGACGACGTGAGCTTGTCTCTTCGGACTCCTCTACTCTGTCAAGTGTTCCAGTATCAAGTTCTGTACGTCGGGACGTAAACGGTCCTTTGCAGCTTAGAGGATTTTTGTCTTGGGTAGCCTACAAAGGGTAATGTTGAGATCATGCTGCACGTAAGAATCAGAGCTACTGACCAAAGCTTCATAAATTTCTACAATGGTGACATTTTTTCCACCTACGATTAAGTTGAGTGGGACGTCAAACTCGAAGTGAATCAAGTCTAAAGGGCTTGCTTGATGTTTAGAGATCTAAGAAACCAAATATGGATTATTGATCACTTGGTAATTGCGATTGTTTAGTACTCCGTATTGATGGTCGAAAGGTACCAAATTACCGCTGAATGAATCGTTAGGTCGGTCGTAAGTTAGTTGATCGCGCACCACATGTCTTTGGGAAAGCATCGAATAATGATTGAGATGTTTATTAAGACGTAAGCTAACTGTCCATTAAATAGAAATTTATGAAGTAACAGACAGTTGAGCAGTAAAAATTTATATATAAATAAATGGACAAACTTACTCTGAGACAGTGATGTCAGCGACAACGTGTATATTAATGCTCAGTGTAACACTCCGTGCAAAATTTGATTGCTTTTGGTCACTTTTTGTCGTTACTTCCGAGTTAAAGGTGAGGGATTCCGTTTCGAGACTCACGCGCGAAAGATCCATGGAAAAAATTATTATGTCCTATCAATAATATCAAATCAAAAATAAGCACCAATCGTGTATGAAGTAAAGCCCTTTAGTTGGTATTACTGAGTGGCTGTACAATACTAGGAACTGAGATTTTTTTGTCTTATGACGTCACGGTCCGTCACTTCACATTGCAACGTCTTCTACAATCTACTTAGACAGTGGCGGCATTTCGAAGCTCAACGGGTTGTAAGCCCTTATGAGGTTTGCATGATGTGCGACTTTGTATGCAAATCGAAATGGTGATGTTGCCAAAACTGGTAGTGACTTCGTCTGAGTACTTGGTCAAAATTGCCGCGAATTTTAAAATTGTTTATTTGAAATAATAAACTTGTATCGATTAAGACAAGTTCAGATTCAAGAGCTTTTCATGATTTGTTAATTTGTAGTGTCGTAATTTTGTCAACCTAAACTATTATTTTAATTTACCGCAGTAACTTTCCCCATTGAAATCCTAAGATGATTTATCATGTAAAAGGGAAAATTATCTTGTCTACGAGAGTCAAGTTTGGCGTTATTAACAAATACAAAAAAAAGAAGGATCTGTAAAATTTACGGTACAGCGAAAGTTGCACTGTGTCGCACTGGCCAGTACGCATCTTTTCCTACTGAACATCCTCAGTACTTATCACTCTCATCTGAAGCTGTAAACTGGCAGTCGGTGCCAGAAAGTGCGTCACTAGGTTGCGATCTGAATTTGCCTCTAAATTGACTTACTGTGTCGTTGTTACGGAGTGTTCCACTGCCTAAGTTGCACTCGACTTCTGCTTTATCGGAAGACTCGGTACACTTCGCAGGTATACGCGCAAGGGTCACATTAGGCGGTAAGTGGAACGTAAGCACCGCTGCTGAAGCCGTTTCTCCATGATTGTGCACAATGGTTTCGATGCTAATTCTTTTCTGCGAACCCATGACAAAATCCGTAGCGCTTTTTTTTTGCGAGTGAGAAATAAAGTTAATATGCATTCCTTCAGGATGACTTAAATCAGATATACTTCGGAATGCCAATAAATTTGCTTTTCACTTCCAAATCTGCAACGCATGCTCGATTTCCGCACGCGTCAGCAAAAGGAATCTTAATCATAGTTTGGTTCCCCTTATCAACCACTGGGCAACTCATGCAAAAATTGTCTATTCAAAAGAAAATATACACTAGTCTGGGGTAGCAAGAAGGCGATGCTTACCTGTGCCGGATAGTTTGCCGATGATAAGTTTTTGACTACCAGGAACTTCTGGATTGAGCTTGGTGCACATCTCAGTTTTCCCAGGTCCTTGTTCTTTGCTATTCAACAATTCTGCTGTGAGTTGGACAGATATTGGCCGTGAACTGTCAACTTTCACCTTTTTTTAGAAAAGGATTAGTAAGCGAGTCAAAGGGAATTACGAAGGGGTGCAAAACCTGTGTGAAAACAGTGGTAACGCTCGTGCATTTTGCTTGATTTGCCTCCAAAGTTTCGGTGAAAGTATACTTGTTGTCAGCTACGGCTGCCTTATTCGTAAATTTCAATCGACTTCCAAGGTTATAGTTGACGTCTAGCAGAATAGTGAACGATGCACCTAGAAAATTAATGCGAGTTAATGGTGAAGAAATATAATGAACTATTCAGTATACTCACAGAGTTTGGCCGGTATCGGTGTCGGGGCACGGTACGCTACGCACGCCATTAGCGTCACTGGTTCGCTCATCTGCATCACTTGGTTCGGTATTGACGTCAAATTCAGCTGAAATTGTACAACAGGATAGGAGCGCAAAACCACTGCATGACCCGACAAGTAACTACCAACTAACACGTCTTCGAACAGCATTAACAAAAATTCATTAATGAGTCTCTTGTAATGTTTGAGGGGGGCGGTACCAGGGTAATGATTCTCGTCGACGTCAAAACTTGCCATGTGGATTCCAAATCCTCTAAATGATAACCCAGGCTCGAATTGTTCTGCTGTAATCTGTTGTGCGTAATTTTGATTGATTCCATTTGGGGAGCCATGGTACAAATAAATGGCACCCTTATTTTCCTTTTCGTATGGTGCACCGACAAGAATATCTAATGTTTCGCAGAGTCAAGAGATTACACAGAAAAAATAAGAAAACGTAATACAATTGTTGGAGGTAATTTAAGTGGAAACATTACTATTTTACGGGATTTAATGTAAGGTAAAGCAGAACTAATGTGAGATTAGTTTCAATGTTGAATGCAAACTTTCAGCCCAGAACTATGATGCCAAAACTGCTGTTGACAACATTATATTGACAACAATGTTTGAATAGAACAAAACCAAACAACATGCAGGCTGTGTTAGAACGATGACCAGTGTGAATGCAGGTTTCTGTCACATAGAAGAGGAAACTTAACTGTCTCCTTGGGACATGGAAAGAGCCTTTTGTGAGCCAAATTTGGGGTTCTTGTTGCTTGATAACAGTTTGTATAATAATTTGCTGAGTGTTATTCTTCGTTTTAACTGCTTCGTTAGACATCTTAGCGGTGGTATTTTTTGGAAGACTTAATGTAGACAGTATTTCTATTTCAGAGTTATAATTACCATTGTATCCATCTTGATTAAGATCTCCAGCTGAAATTATTGCCGAACCGAATCGGCCTCCTGGTGCCCGACTGCCAGAGATTTCCAATTCTGATTTCTGCATTGCACCCTATGTCATTTATGTGTCAAGTAGAATTCTCCCATATCAAAGAAAGGGGAAGCAAAATCCTACTGGCTTGCCGATAAACAGATAAACTCGTCCGACGTCAAAGGACTTGCCCTCTGTGTAAGTGTGCAATGGTGCACCGACGAGCAGATCATCAAATCCGTCTTTGTTCAGATCCAAAGCCAATAGGCTAGCGCCAAAATATTCGCCCAACTGTGACCCTTCTAGGTCAGCCTCGATTTCCAGGGGTGTATTTTCGTCCTTCCCGAAATTAAACATCAAAACCTAAAAGTTTCGAAGTGAATTAGTGGGAAACCTGTTCGCTGAAAGTGTTTCGTTTAATTAGCATTCACGTCACAGAATAACATACCAAAACCTTGTGCAGTATACTCCTTCATATTTGAAATGTATGGAAATGGACCCTATACAGGATAACCAAAAGCCGGCTAATCCGAAAAAGTATATAAAAAGTTGTTACGGTTACAACTCAGGAGAGAGGGGGGTGAAACCGAACGAATTTAACTTTTCGCTGTAGAAGTAAAGTTATTCGGTCTATTTCATTGGTTTCTTTTGTGTATGAAAGTCGAGTCACTCAGTTTAAGAAGCCTAATTTTTTCTCCTTTTTTAGTGACTAAACCCGGCTTTTCAGAGGCTCGAGGCTATCACCTTTCTAGCGCCGAAAATCGCCCAAACCGTGCAGTGAAACCGACCAGCACTGGGGCTAAACCGAAAAGGCTCGAATGTTGTGATGACTCTCAAAAAATGTAAGCCAGAACGAGATAGATACCACTCCCGTCTTTTAGAGCAAAAACACTCTTCTTGAGAGAAAAAAAAAAAAGAAGTTATAAACAAATCATCTGAGCAGAGCGCAGAGCCACACAGTGGCAACGCTAGGAAACGCCAATCGGTTTAGCCCTACTATAGTTGTTCGGTAATGCTCCGTTGAGACCAAAAAGAAGAAAATGGCGTTTATTTCCTAACCAGCTGAATGAAATTCGCTATGTAATTCAAGTAGATACGATTGTATAAGTGTTAAAAAGCAAGGGTTTTTGTTACATAGTATAATAGGGCAGATATTTGTCACCAACTTTTAGACTGCCTGATTTCCGGAAGCTGCACTGAAACTTCCGGAGTTTCGCCCCCTTTACCCGAAGTCTAAGAAATGTATGTATGTCCAAGATAACAATGTTAAGAATTTAATAGTTTCGATAAAAATCTGATCCTTTTTGGTGAATTTTTAAAACTTAAGCTTCCATTACACTTCAAACTTGCTTTGTCAGGATTACGACTTGTTTACGTACGTAGGTTAAAGCGGATGAATAGAGCTTATTTTACAAGTATGGTTGTATCATAGCCGTGTTGCTAATTTAACGGATTTCACTTTTTTTAGATATTCTCCGGAACATAAGAGGCATTTAAATTAACAAGCATAACTTACTCTTCCTTTGGTTTCGGATCCTCGAGGAGCACTGGCAACATAGGACGTAGTGTTTTTCATAAATCTCCCAGATGACACCGTATAACCTAGGGGAATGTTTAAAGACGAATAAGAATACCGCTTCAAAGCACCAGTATTTGACCAAATTACCAAAATAGTTATCAGCTTTTAGAGTTGATGTTTTTCTGGGATCGGGCACTAAATAATCGGAAAAATCACGTCCGTCGTCGTACTTATTATATATTCGAGGACGGTTAGGGTCCACGTTTACCGTATTGCTGTCTCGTAATCGAATAATCGTCCCTGTTGTGTTTGGAACGGGATATTCAAAAACATAATATTTAATTATTCATTACATCACCTATCCATTGGTAAACTCCTGGGGCACCAATGATTAACTCCTGTGGACCCTAGAGCAACAATTGGTAGTATCAGACTATGCCTGTCAGGCTCAATTGCAAGAAACGTGAAAAACGGTTGGCAAATTTTGCCTCCAAACAAGCTTTTTCTCGTACCATTTCCTTTTTTTTTTTTCAATTACATTGAACCTTACCAGGCACTGTGCCTGAGTGAAGTTCTGAACAGTGTTATCTGACTGTCATCCCACACAGCCAGATCCGACTTTTTGCTTACCGTAGAAGGATGTGTACTGAAGTGAGCATCAAAACCGGCCATACCATACTGATAATAGAAAAGATTGCTATTGTTGACTAAATCGATGTTTCTAACTAAAAACATTATTGGTTATTATGACACTTAAAGTTTGCTATTCGCTTATTAATGTTATTACGTCTATTAACTAATGGTAGTGTTTTCACGAAGTTTTCCTTCTTTTTGATAGTATGGTTGCTGAAATGGCAGCTTCCAGTGACTGTTTGTGACCTCAAGCTCTTATATATGTTATTTTTCAGAAGATGGCCGCACACCTACAAAAACGTCAGCAGTTAAACGGTTTCGTAACAAGAAGATTGTATCTCACCACAACTCTACCCTGCTTTGGACTCTGAACAGCCAACGTCCCCCCCAACCAACTGGAGTTCTTATTGTCCTTGGCACCGTAAGGGTAGACACCTTGTTTCGTATTGCAACAACCTATGTGATAGAAAAGGCGAAGTTCATTATTCTTTCGTGTTGACTTTCGTGTATTATTGAGTGGAATTACCAAAATCGCCATCCACTACAACCTCTTCGCACTCGCCTCCCTTTATATCGACTGCACATTGATAAATGCGTCCCGGCTCGTTTGTGTTTTTCTGTATATCCTTAGGGTACGTAGCGTTTGCCTTAGGTGCTCCAACTAGAATGCTGCAAACACGTACGAAGCAAAAATGTTCTTTCATGGAAGTTTAGTACGATTACAACTACAGTGAAGATGCACTATAACGAATACTGGTTATACCAGACAATGGACTATTTTGTATAAGGTTCACGTATCCCAGCGAAAATGGAAAATGAAATGAAAGAATTGAGATCCAAATCAAAATTGGCTTTTAGGGACAATTAGTTTTTATATTGGGTGTGTTATAACGAGGTTTTACTGTATTTTGTGTGACGATTGTGATTACCTAGTAGTCGCAGGCGTGCTTAACTTTTCTTGCGTTACGAGGTATTGGACTTTATAACCGAAGTATGAAGGAGCAACGCTAGGTTGCGAGAAAATGAGCGGATGCACAAGGTCTATGTTGTATCCGTAGGCCAAAACCCATACAGATGCCAAACACGTAGTCCATTTCACAATGGTCATTGTTTTCTGTATTTGAAGGCCACACCTTCTCAAAATGACCTGTTGTTACTGCACTTACACGGATTTATCAATCAGGGTACACGAAAAGGTTAACTTTAATGCTGTAGGCTACGCTACGTTCGCCACTCATGTGTGCAAAACGATGACCGGCTCTACACAAGACGGCATGCTGCTCAGCTTCAAATGGAGCGTTTATCTGTGGCGTGTGCCTTATCCGTCGCGGTTTCCGCTTCTGGCTTGTTTCATCCTGTAAATAAAGGTCACATTATGTCTTACAAATTATATGCAGTAATTTGTACTAGTTGTAGTAGTAGTTATAATACTGTTTCAGAGGGGTATCCGTTTAGCGAACGCACTATATAGCGAACAACTTGTACAAAGAACTAGCGCGCGGGCGAAAAAATGACTCGCACAATGAACTCAGCCTGTTGCAACGAACCGCGAAAAGTTTTTAAAAATTGGCGGTTACGTTTCCCAGTCAGCACGCATGCATTACCCCACGCCAACCAGTTGCTGAGAAATAGCCTGCTTGCCTATCTGTTCGATTACTTAGTTTTGGTTACCTTTTTTTTCGATTGTAAGTGGTATTTAAATGGCGCAAGGGAACTTTGCTAATAAGAGGAACAGAATAAGGTTTCTTCTGACGAAGAGATAGATGAGTGCACTGACTCCGCCATGCTTACCGCAGCCGTACACGACTTTATTACGAAATAGGAAGAAATTGAAGCCCAAGCAAAACTGTGGCACTTAAATCTGTTAAAGCGAACACATGCTTAGACATATTTAACGACAATCTCTTGCACTTCTCCAGCACCGTGTTAAAGAAGAGACAAAAGCAAGCCACATTAGGATTCTTCTAATCCGTGCCGACATGAAAACTAAGGCTAATATTTACGAGGCAAAAAAGTCGAAGACTTTTGTAAGTTAGAGTGGTCTTGAGAGCCACTAATTGAACAAAACTTAATACTACATGTTTGAAATATTAGTATTTCTTCTTATGATATTTAAGCCAACTTTTTCAGGTTTCGGTCCGGGATCAAGAACAAATTAAAATGATTTCCATTGAATCTGAAGGGAAATAGCGCTTCTTATAACGAACGCCGCCCAGGAACGGATTAGGTTCGTTGAAATGGGTGCTACTGTATTTATTGTACTAGTAGTATTATTATAATAGTAATAAATTATAATACATGGACAATAATTTATACACAGTATAACTCCGATTGGGTTAACCCGATTTTGTCAACCGCTTGAGCAAATATTTTTTTCCTAAACAAGGAATATTTATTTTTATTTCAAAATTATTTCGTGGAAAGTACAAGATATTTCCACAATTTTGTCCCTGAGAGTGGCTGTAATTCATCACGTGTTAATTACTTGAATGTCTGAACGTAACGAAAGCGCAAGAAGATAACCTTTCTCAATGCGACACAGTTCGTCTTAAAACAAAACAAACGTAAAATAACGACTTTTAGGGCAAATTAATTCAGACTGCAGTAAATTGCAAGTTCGGCTAAAATTGATTTCAAGCATCTGTTAACAAATCTTAGAAAAAATATTCAAAGTAAAAATGTCACCAACAAACAAGCTAAAAGTCACTTAAAGCATAATCATACACAAATCACCAAGATAATGGTTCGGATAATCATACCGATCGTTAAGATCGAGGCAAAGATTCACAGCGGATATGTTAATAGCGTACAGGAAAATGTTTTCGGTTCCATCATTTATTATTAAAAGATTTACATACGAAAACGACACAGAAATCATACACAGAAAACAATTGTTAAAAAAACACACTAACGACTGATTTGGCTTTATTCAGTTTCTTCTTCGTTTTCCTCTGGAGTAGGGTATTGCTGTAACTAAAAACTAATATTAACTCGGAACTAGAATAAACTTTATCTCACCTTTCCATCGTTGCCTTCTCGTGTGGCTAACTCCCCATACTTTTTTCTCTTGAAGAATCCGCACTACGAATGTACATGTGTTGAATTACTATCAATAATACTGCGTTTCGTTAGTTACTTTGCATAGTGCTAATATAACCAGAAGCAGAATAAGGAGACCGACTCCTATAGCTGCAGCAATGACCCAAACTGCTACTTGCTCCTCAGCAAGAAATCCATGTGGCATAAAGTAAGAAGTTGCAACTGCCTCGTCCGGCCTTTTTAATATGACGAACAAAAACAATTTGTCTTCAGGAAGTACAAAAATAAAGATATTTACTTGTGATTAATAGGTTGTTGAGCATTCCTTGGCTCTATGATAGTAACAATAGCTTCAGAGGAAACCGCAATAACATCCTTGCTACCTAGGTTCGGAACTGTTCGCGGAGATAAAAGTCAGATTTCATGCCCATTTATACAGGTTTACTCTTATTGTTATTGTTGTTAACAACATTATTAATATTATTATTAATATCATTGTGATGCTTACGCAGAGCTTGAATGTTAACTGCTGCGTTGAGAGTTATTGTCACTCTTGTTGTCGAATACATTGGACCAGCTGGGCAGATAACTTTCGTACAAGCAATCTCTGGCATTGAGCAATCAAACAAGGAAGTTCGATTGGCAGCCACCGGTGCGTCACTTCCAGACCCCGTGGTGGTCAAACCACGTTTGACCGCTGTCGTGGTTTCTCGTTTGGTAATAACGTGCGCGGGTCTTCGGTACAAAATGTCCGTCTCCTCATACACGCGGCGTTTCTTACGTTTTTCCGTAGTATCATCTAAATTTTTGTCGCCAAACTCGGACTCTTCATCGTCCGGAATTACAGGATTCCTAGTGAAACTGCCTTTACAAATGATAGGCTGACTATCTTGGTAGGCCTAAAGACACACATTCTTATTCGATAATTTACGTCTTTTTGTCTAGTTCTTACAGTTGCGTTGTACAATTCCACGATATTTGTAACAACTCCTTTGGTCGTCAAGTTGATTGGAATCATAAGTTCAACCTCAACGAGTGTCAATGGACTAGGTTGTAATTTGACTACCTAATAGAAAGGTATTAAGGAACATAAGTTGTATTCCCTACTACTAGCAAAAGTTACTTCGTATCGATGACTGAAAGGTACGAGAGTGCTTCCGGCGTACGTTTCATTCGGACGGTCATAATTTTGCTGCTCGCGCACGCTGATCCTAAACATGAATTATACTTTACTGTGACGAAATATTTGATGACAAGATAATGAAAGCTTACCCTGCTACTGAAATATCTACAATAGTAGACAAGGGCAATTTACTATTGACAGTAGTTGTGTACGACGATCCGTCTTTCTGATCGCTCGTGGTCGATGCTTCCATGCGGATATCCAACGATTCCAAGCCAGATGGCAGTAAAGTGACGTCTAGATCCAGTTCAATCGCTTCTGATTTACCGATACGCAAGGGATTGGCTACCATACACCTTAAGGTGTATGTTTGGGTACTGGCAGTCGTTGCTTGCTCGTCTACGCTTTCTTCGCATTGTTTCGGCAACCGCAAGAATGGTACAAAGGCTGGGACTTGGAAATAGATTGACGCCAAGAACGCTGGTTCCCCATAGTTAAAGAGACTTGCGATGAGTTTAAGTGTCTTCTCCGATCCAATAACGAATTTGTCCTTACTATAGCACATAAGCGTTTGTTACATCTAGATTTTATTTATTTGCTTATTTATTGTTATTGTTTATGTAGCTGCTGTTGTCCTATGAGGACGTACTCGTTCATCCCTGCATAGTAATACTGTAAATCTAGGTCTGCCACACAGCGATCGTCTTCACCACAACCACTCAAGAAGGCGACGGAGTATTCCGTCGAATTAGGTTCTCTTTTGTCAACAACAGGGCACTTGGGACAAAACTCATCCTGGTTCGCTGAAAAGTTTGGATTTTGAAGCAAAATAAAACTATTATCAAAAATAGCTCGGGCATAAAAAAAAAAAAAGAGAGAGAGGAAAGCTTGCACTTACCTCCTTGAAGACGCTCAGCTTTTATATAAATGGCTTTGCTCCCGGGACTTTCAGCTCGCAATACCGGACATTTCGGAACTCCTCCATCTGGTGAAAATATTGGGCTGTCTCGTAATTCGGCGGATAGTCGCATAAGTACCGAACGCGAGAAATCAAGTGCTGCAGGCTGTCCAAATAATAATAACCAAAGAGTAAGGATTTATTTGTGTCCTGTCATTATTATTTATTTATATTTAAAACATACCAAAACATAGCCGTGAAAGGTTTGGCATGTAGTTTTGCCCAATTCCATTACGCTAAGATATTTCACCTTCGTGGAATTAACACCGTCGTGTTCCAGCACCACGCGAGGTATTGCGTATTGCACATCCATTTGGATAGTAATTTCTGCACCTAAGTGGGGCACTCTATTAGTTAGAAAGAAGTTCTTTAAAAACAGAGGCTTACAAATTGTCGCTGGCTCAAATTTAGCCTTGTAACCAGTACAGGCCGTGACTTCAAAAGAGCCCGTCGCTGGGTTGATTTTGGTAGGGTTAGAGGTCAGTTGCAACCGGAAGGCAATCAAAGGTTGCGAGCGCAAGATAAGTGCATGCCCTGACGCATAACTTCCCACCAGCAAATCTGTCAACACAAAGCGACACCCACGTTAAGGCTCCGTAGGTGGCACTGGTCGCGATAAGCTACAACTTAAACTTTACCTGGATATTTGTTATCGTCGATATCGTAGCCTGTCATATGTATTCCAAACCCTCGCAAAGGAACCAAAGGACTGACTTGCTCAGGAGTAATTCGCTGCGAAAACCGCGGACTCAAGCCTGTATTTCTACCAAGGTATAAGTAAATCGCACCTCGGCCTTCATTCTCGTACGGAGCACCCACCACAATGTCTTGAAACAATAAATAAGCCAGTGAAACTAATTAGCTTTTGTGCTAGGAAAAGGCCTCTTTCTGATCTCGACAATTGTTCAAGTCAAATTTCAGCAACTCCGAAGCTTTGAAATTACACTAGTAGCAGTAAATGAATGTTTTATGACGGAAGTCATTATTGGAACTCAACGCAAGAATATGTTGTGCTTGTTTTGATTATTATATCATTATACTTGTTTAGATTATTATACGTACCAATGAAGTCGTCATTGCTCACGTCCCCGATAGCCGCCATAGTGGTACCAAACCTGGCCCCACGGACCTTGTTGCCCATGTAAACAGTTCCGGCCACTTCTTGGAGTATGCTGTTACCTTGATTCATGAAGACGTATACGCGTCCTTCGTCACCGGTTTTGCTAACAGCTTCGTTCACCACGGAATGTAGTGGCGCCCCGACCAGTAAGTCATCGAGTCCGTCATTATTCAGATCGGTAACAAGAAGAGAAGCACCGAAATATTCCCCAACTTGAGTGCCCTGTTTCTCTAATAATATTTTCAAAGGCTCGGTTTCTGTATCAGGGAAGTTGAAAATGTAAACCTGATTGCCAAACAAGCAAGAACGAAAATTAACTTAATTGTTGTGCGTTTTAATGTCAGTTTGTTAGAAACTCACTTTGCCTTTCATATCAGCGGCACGAGGAGCACTAGCAACATACAAAACGGGACCTCTGTTTGTGAAAACACCAGAACTAACCGAATATCCTGTGAAGCAGAGAACAATAAGATTTGTACCGCAAGTTAATTGTGCACAACGGGCACAAAAGTGAATGCAAGCAAGAGCGTATTATCCTACGGAATCAAGGCGTTTGGAGAACAATGATTGGAACATTCATTGTAAACCTTCGGGAAAAAATTAATTGTTGATAACAATAAATGTCTCGTACGCCTCGGGAGCCAGAAAGCTATGGCAAGTAAATTAGACAACTTGTAAATTACCAAAATAATCGTAGAAATGAAGCTGGGTCGTGTAATACGGGTTCGGTATTAAAGTTGTCGCGAATATGTCAAAGGAAGCTTGGCGCTTGAACCTATTGGGTATTTCTCTCCGTTCTTCAAAATCTCGAAAACGAATGACCGCACCTTTACGAAGAAAAATTTCTACATTTCTAATCTGACTTAAATACCTAGTTTTACCTGCCCAATTGTAAACGCCGGGCGCGCCGACAATTACTTCCTGTTGGTTCTGAAAAGATTCTTCGTTTAAAAAAAAAATAATTGTCTAATTTTGTTTAGTTACGTCCAGTGGTCTGCTACTGAAATGGACACTAACTCCAGCTTGACCGAAAGAATAGTAAAATGAGTTACTAGTTGAGCCAGGGGGAGTAAAGGCTTGGTAATCTGGAAGTAGAATACAATAAGAAAACAGTAATTACAACATAAGAGGGAACGAAAGTAAAGGGTTAATTACCATGTCGAACTAGTGGAGTTCTCTTTTCAAATTTCGAGTCGACGCTAACGTTGTGGTCGCTGAAATAACACACGCCATTCACGAGTTCACTGTTTCGGAAAATTTTGTTTGCCCAGCGATGACCGCACACCTATTCCATAACGTAATTTTTACTTTTAAAAAATTGAATTAATTGCAAATACCGCAACGCGACCCTGTCGTGGATGCTGAACTGCAAGTGCGCCACCAACCCAACCGAACTCTTTACGGTCCTTGTAAACAATAGGATACTCTCCTTGTTTTTCATCCCCTAAGCATAATTTTCAAAATAATTAACTTTCCATGTATAAGAGATAATTTTTTTATATGCTGTGCTACAGGAAGCTAAAAAAGTTTTAGAAGTTTTATGTGATTAAAATTAACGTTTGTTCCAGAGATGAAGCATACGGAATTAAGGTATATTTACATTTATCAATTGTGACTTGTTCAAATTATTTATTCATTTAATATTCAGATTATCAGGTCAAGGATGTTCAGCCCGCATTTGCCCAAGAAAACTTCCCACCAAGATTCCTAAAAATCCTCCCCCCCCCCCCCCAAAAAAAAAAAAAAAAAGACACCGATAGATGCAGGTTTTAATAAATCTGAAATAGTAGGTCTGAAATAAATCGCACTGGCGAAGAGTTGGCAATTAAATTTTAGTTAATTTTATTCACCAATCATGCTCGTGAAATTTCGAACGCGCTCGTTTTAGCTCTGGTAACGAATCAAACCAAACTTGTTTTGTTTTCTTTTTCTTTTTTTGGCTAGTGTTTTAACTAAATGGAAACAAAAATGATATTCTTAGAAAACTGTGTAGAATTGAATAATGAACACTTTTTTTTACTTGTGTGGCTTCATGTGCGAGTTTCTAACGTTCAAAATACTCGTTCAAAGTCACCCCACGCAGGTAGAACTTCGAATGCGAACAAGAAATTACGTGACAAAACCATGCTAGCAAAAATTTGTTGGCATTAAATAATGAGGGATCCTGAATACGCTTTACCAACTTTATTTAACTTTGTTTGCCCACAGTATGTTCAACTGTGAGGGTTTTTTTGTTTTCAGGATCGAGGTTTTCATGTTCTTTTTCATCGCACGTCGCGCCGCGCACCCCTCCAAAAACTCTTAAGGTATAACACAGGAAAATGGCAGAATTTGCACGATAACTTTGAACACCGAATTTGCTTGGACGATAAAGCTTGTGACTTTTTTTAGATTTAGTTGCCATAAAGACGCGTAAAAATACTGCGTACATCCCTCTCTCCCCATACCTCAACTCCCCCTTGAACCACAGCTCGCAGCAAGCAATCACAGGGTAACGACGAAAAAAGTACGTTGAACCATAATTGAACCTCCTCTCCAAGTCTAAATCCTGTGTTTAAAAATACTTATGTAAGTTTTTACCCCCCCCCCCCAATAGCCAAGAGGAGGTACTCCTCAAGACACCACCACGAACAACACTGATTCAGGTTTCTAAATAATAAAATTAATTGATATGATGTACGAAAATTATCTCGTATACATTGTATTACGAAGCTAAATAATTTTTCTAGTTTACTTTTGATATTTTACGTTTTTTGCGGGCATTAAGTGTAGGGTATTCGATAATGAGTATCCTTTTCTTTTCTAAAGAAGCAAAATAATCTTGGAATGGCTCGGATATCCGGAAATGATCTCAAGATAGTGTATGTGTTTTTTTTTGTGAAATTTTTTCCATGTCACGTACTTGTCGGGTCCACTAGTACTTGTTTGCATAAGTCACCCTCTTTGGCTCCGAGAGAGCACCGGTACAACCGCCCAGGTTCGGTAATGTTTGCATGCTTAGGCAAATAAGTAGAGTTGGCACGTGGGGCTCCAACGAGAATCCTATATGGTACGCATATCTCAGTGTCGCACCACACAAAAGGCACTATGTTACGGATAATTTCACGAGTGAATACTTTACCATCGTTGAGAAGATTCTTCCCCATCCGCTGAAGTGAACAAGTACTGCACAGTGTATCCAAAATATGACTCCGAATCAGGTTTACTGTCTGGATCTTCGTAAATGATAGGATGCACAATATCAATATTAAACGCTTGGGTGTAAGTTAATCCCAGAAGCCCGAAATAAAAGAACACCACCGACACTTGTAACCGAGACATGTCTCTTTGAGTCCCTGGAGTGCTTTCAATTGCACGAGCGTGACTCGCACGCTACCACCGACGCCGCCAAGATTTAGGGTACTAAAAGCTACATACAGAGCTTTCACGAAAATGAGTCGTGCGTGGCTGCATATACTTTAAAGCCAAATGAATACTAAATACATGGCGCACACACATTGGCCATGTACCCAAACGGCGAAGTGGTTTTTCTTACGGCCGGAAGTTTAACTATGGTTAAAATACACTCTACAACACCTGTCTGTAAATTAGGCAAAGGGATAATGATGCTTGGTTAAGAAACGATGAGGAGGGGGGACTGAAAACAACAAAGAACAGCAACAACAATGAGGGGACTACGTGAATAATTACACGGGGCAGCGGTTGCGTTCGAACGCAATTTGATTCTTTGTCGACCTCCACTACATATGAACTCAACTCCACACCCTGGACTGGCTTTCGCAAGACTTTTTATCTTTCCGGTGCCTAGGTAATCCTTATCTCCCCCAGTTTAACATAACGCAACGTGAGCTTATCACCGAAGGCTTCCTTAGGACGAAATAGGAGGCAGTAACTCAAAAATTCTTGTCGAGGTTTATTGCTTGAGGGTGGGAGTAATCCGATTACACATTGCTATCCCTTCCGATATGTGGTGCACTACATGTATTGTATTCAAAGATGAGGAGGGGTTTGGCTAGTTAATGTATCCGTACAACATTTGTAACAGTCCAAAGGCACAGTCCAGCTTACTAGGTGTTTGGCAAGTCTGCTGAGCAACAGGTTTTAACGAAAACCCGCATCTGCTACGGACTTTTAGCCGGAGGATTATGCTTTTGAAACACGCGGGAGAAAGCGAGATGCAGCTTACACAGGCCAGGTGGCTTTCCTGTTTAGCGTTAACAGGTTGACAACTACAATGTGTACACAGAACGATAGAATCATTTCACTGCAGGAAGCCGAAGAACAGCTTCGTAGCTTCGAGCCAAATATTGGCGACGGTTGGGTAAAAGTGGTACGTGCTTAGTGTTTGGTATTCAAGAAGGAATGTAATTTTGTAATGTTTTTAATTTGCTTAAGTGCCTTAGCGGTAAAGACGGGGAACGTGTAGGGGTTTTGAATGACATCTACACGCATTACGAGCCGCCTAATTTAAGCGATGAGGAAACCCCTTATACAATTGCAAAGCAGCCGCCGCCGGGTTTCACGGCTGAGTTGCTATGGGTTAGCGGGACAGCAGTCGGCTTTGCGCTGGTGCTTGAAAAAGGTAGTTAAATACAGTATGATGGATCTTCATTTAACGGACTAAGAAGCGAATGAAGCGCGCCATTATCGGTTGTTCCGTAGCTTCAGAATATAGAGTACGAAATAATGAATGAAAAAAAAATCATTCTTCTCGAACCGAGTAAACCTAGCCGGCTAGTGGAAATTGTTGGGTACACGCGGTACGGTCTGAATTTCCTTGTACAGAGAAATTCCGAAGTTCTAATGTCAGTGTAACGTTTTCTTATGGTTGTAACATCTCCAGGTCCTTATTTGTGTTACATGTCCCTTGTTATTAGCTTGTTAAATTTAACTTAGTGTAACAACTAGAAGCTTGTGAAGGGCTTTTATGCCAACATTCTTAATAAATGAATTTTACTTAAGCATCTCACTTCTTTAAAGAAATTCCATTATAAAACACCACATGGGTGGGATCAACTTGTCTGTTAGAAAAAACATTCGACTCCGAATAAAAACACGAGACTGAAATCTTGAACTTCCTGTATAGTAGACATTGGCATACAAAATAAGATTTAACTAGTTAATGACCAGCCTGGCCAGTGTAATAACTGACTAAAGAACCATTTACTGTGATGTCACTCAACACAGGTTAAAACATCGATTTCAGTCTTTCCTTGCTGTTTGTTTCACATTTGGGGACTCCTTTGTCGCGAAAGAAAATTAAAAGCTTGTCTTCGTGCAGGTATGATGACAACCGACGGACCTATGCAATTTAACACTTTGGACGGAATTTTCATCCGAAAAATGCAAAGAAAACAAGGGTGGGCTACGAAACTGATTGAAAAAATAATTTCCCAATACCCAAACGAAGACCTGGCGTTTTCCTTACCCCTTTCTTCTAGTCTATGGCATGGTAAATTGAATTCCATCCCAACATGTGAGGTTAACGAAGTTTTAACTTAAAAAGTCCTGAGCAGGTTGTTACGGAAAAACAACCAGTTACGAGACATGTTATGGGCTATTAACGGTACCGGGGCGGAAGGCGACCGTTTCAACATAGCTTTGGAACTCCGACGACGAAAATTTCTCTTAAGTGGCATTTTTATGCCTCATGATTCGATGTGCCATCAAAATAATGACGAGGTCTTCATTGCCAAATAGCTGCGTAGCTGCCACGAAAATTCATTTCCAGCGGCCCACCTGCCGTAAACAGACGTGTGCCGGATCGATCGTAACAGTGCGTGTACATTGCCGGTCGTCGATTGAAACTGGCTGGTTCAGTACTGTTCAAAGCCTGTAAGATGCAAAAAGAAAATACAAAACGTTGCCCACAACCCACAAAAACTATCGAAAACTATAATTTACCAAAGAAGGGCCACACGTTGCAAGCGTAATGGGTACATTCCCGCCCAAGTAATTAGGACCTCTCACGTCGTAAAACATTATTCGGCCTACGCCAGTTCCCATTGTTATCAGGTCACCAGAAAATGAGAGTGACCTGACACCTTTCGAAAAAAAAAATCTGATTTCATAAAAATATTTATAGTTTCGCTTCATTCCATTTTGTAATTAATTTCCATCTTCGATTTCAAATTTGTTTCTGAAGACGAATCTGTGTTTACTTTGTAGTACTTCCTATAAAAAACGACCCCAAAAAAGCGTCTTATGCTAACGGCAAGGCACTGTATAGAAAAGCGACGTTGTGGGACAGTAGCGTTATACACAGAAAAAAAAAAAAAAAAGGAAAACAATCGTCCAATTGTCGTGGCGTTAGTACGCGATCTTCGCTGGGGCCGTTTTCTATCGAAAGTACTGTACATTTATTTGCCTAACATTAGATTTATAATTTATGTAGTAACTATACTTTCAGTTTGTTCCCCGTTATTTATGCATTACTCTACATTTATTTTTATTTTTTAAGACAATCATCAAGTAAGCCATGCGCTTTTGAGTACGAGTTTATACTTACTGCTGTTCGGGTACAAGGAAGGAATGTGTCTAATATCTTGCATAGTTCTCCCATCAAATAACATTACATGTGACCGGGAACCTACAGCGAACATATTCATATCGGGTTGATAGGCCAGGCAAACATTTTCTGTAGCATGCGGCAATCGTTTAGACATGATCTGAAATTTTTAGAAAATATGAAAAGCTTTAGAAAAAGTAGTATTGCCAAACACTTACTTGTTTGAAGCTGCGAACGTCGAAAAGGTGCACAAAACCATCCAGTGACAACGCTGCGAGTTCGCCCATGTTCTTATTGTAGACAAGGGCCCGTACTTTCTCGGCTGACTTGCACGGTTTTACTAAATATGGTTTGATGACTGGCATCTCTTCCGCTGATTCTGCGAATACGAGGCAAAGAAAAAAATTTAAATTTGAAATAAGAAACCATCAATGAAATTCTGCCTTTGTGTTCCCGAACCCTCCATACGCCAAGTTTGGAATCGCGCGATCCCGACACAAGAAATTCGTCGTCTAGCCACACAAAGTCGAAGATGTAATCTTGGTGCGCACCCTTGAGGTACAAAAGAGTTTTATTACGGAGGCAAATTGAGCTGACACAAAGTGAAGTTATACCTCGCCAACGCAGTAGGGCGTGAAGGAAGGCACCTCATAAACAGCCACGTCATTAGAATTACGTGCACCGGTTGCCATAAGCGTGTTCGACGGATTGAATGCTAGACTATGAAGGCCGCCTGGTTGCGGCAAGGGATGACTGGAAGTGGGCAAAGTGGGAATTGTGTCGAGATATTTCCTACTGAGATCATAGACGCAAAGCTAACAATGGAATCGATTATTACCGTCCGAATCTGTCTACTGTGAAATGTAAGTTCTCTACCTGGTTACATTTAGTACCGAAGACGACTTGGTGGTCACTGAGCCAACTCGAACAGAAAATTTTGTTCAAGTCGTTTGTGCGGATAGTTTTATCCCGTAAAACTTCTTGAGTTAAAACGTGTCGTATCATTAGATCAGGCAGCATGGAAATGCTTTCTGAGTGGTTAAGACCCGTTTCTCGTGACATTATATAATGAACATAGCTTGATGAATAAGGTACAGTTCGCGAGGTATCTTCCTCCGAGTCGGAATCCTACAAGTGAAAAAAGTTAGTGACAAAACATGTGACAAGAAAGGGCAGTTCTTAGTTTCCACATACATCATAATAGATGATTTCGGATTTTCTCCGGTGGTTAAGAGATAACGCACGATAACGCAACGACGACCGGCGATTGACTTCTTCCATTTCACCGTCATTGCGTTCTCCTGAAGACAGCGGCCGCGCGTCTTCCCTAACATGCTCTTCGTTTCTAACAGCTTGAGATTCTTTCTTGCCCCAGCTCTTACAAGATGCAGTTGCGGGTATGGAACCATATACACAAGCCCGATGTACCCGAGCCATAGCTACGTAGAATGTTATTCTACAACACGATGATCGCTAATGCGATAGTAAATAAACAATACCAAGTCAGACTGAGCGTAGCTTTTATTGAAGGAGGGCGTTACTACAGATCGTGATCCTACCAATGAAAACTTCCGTGAGGACCACGAGGGAAGGCTGCGAGGCCCCAGAATATAAGCCTTTAGCTTATATAACTTATAACGCTACTTTTTTTTAACTTTTTGGGACGAAAGAGCTAATTGCTTAATCCACGCAAGGTTGGGTCTCGTAAATATCGAGTAAAGGGGCTGTTTTAGTTGGTCTTGTACTGTACAGTGAAGGAAGTAACGACTGATAGTACCCACCACTCCGCCATTTGCGCAGTGTTACGAATTTTTTTTTTTAATGCTCGACAAGTCGCCATTTTTTCGCTAAAAATAACGGAAGTTGCCGGAGTCGCATTTTTCAAAATAAAACAAATTATTTCATTTTACAGTAAACACACTTACAAAGTCTTACTTTTTTATTGACTGACCGCGTAGGCTTTTGCCTATTGCGGTAAAACTGTTATATACAGTCAAGGGAAGTAAAAAAATAACTTAAATAACAAGCATATAAACCAAAAACAAGGAATGTACTTAGTACACTTAGGGAAAGGGATCCATAAATTGAACAATAGCTGTGAACACTTTAGGATTTGACAACAATTCTTGGGGATTAAAGTGGACCTTATGGGAGCTTAACTCTCTTAGTAACAATGCTCTTTCCCTATTTAACTTACGACAGTGAAATAGGAGATGGGCAAGGGTTTGGAATGAACGATGTTGGCAAGAACACATAGCTGAGTCCACTTTTCCCACACGCAAAAGGACCCATTTTCCTTGTTGGAAAATGGGTTGTCCGGATTTGGATCACTTTGCTGACAAGTCGTCGAGGAAGTTTGACGTCCACGATGCAGTTGCGGTAGGGCCGGCATGCTAAAGTCTTACGTTATACGTGTTTGTTCAAGAGGAAATGTCTCCGTCGTCTTCTAAAGTATAAATATGAAACTGAATGTTTATGAAAAAAATATTCTGAGGGCAGAAATCTTACCACGTATCCCTTTCATGCGTAGTCTATATTTTTTTGTAAAATTAATTTACATTAAGTTTCGTGTGGGTTTCTCACTCTTTCCTGAATCGCTTTCGATCTGAGGGGAGTGGCCTATGACGACAGCAGATTTAAAAAATTCACTAAATTTTTACTGAGTCTAGGTAAAGTCTATAAATTACTCAATTCTATCTATTGCAAGTTACCAATGTCTACTTTCCCCATTCACTCATCTTTGCGAATTGAACGTCGTCATGCTTGGGCCACGATGACGCTATTTGCAAAAAAAAAGGCACCCTGTTTACTGATCCTAACGCCAGCTGCATTGTGTTCATTTCATTGTTTTGTTATAAAGAAGCTTATTAGCGGTTACAGTGAAGCTTACAGTGAAACTTATTAGCGGTTGAATGAAGTTAGTTCAGGATGTTAGACGGTAAAACTGTTCTTCTTTCAAGAAAAGTACAATACAAAAAAGGTAGAAAAACAACGAATTGCTTCTAGAAGATGGTTTTGACAACAGCAAATAACTTCTTCTCACGGAACGCGTAGCTTACGCTTTTTGGGACCAAATATGGCGATGCTCCAATCGTCAAGATGTCTGAACGAAGCAATTTGTCAATCCGTAAGATTGTATCGGCCAAAAAGACTAAGCTAACTTTTTTGGGAAATGTGTCCTGCCCTTTAAATTCTGATATTGATTGCTGTAGGTAGTGCAATGTAACTTCACTTCTAGCATTTTAATTGACCCCAGTGTAGAGATTAATCAAATATAGAGCTCTCTTTCACACGCATATAGAACGTATTCCGGAACAGCGTCACCCTCCATCCGCTACACGTATCACCAAAGGTTATTAAAAACGAGATTCCGCCTTGGTGATCGCTTCCCTTTGAATTTCCGTATTATACGTCACGGCGATTCAGCCAATTTGCGCTTCGTGTTCGCTAGCACCGTTTAACGGTAAAACGAAGAAATTCTTCTGGTAAAACAAAACCGACTAAAGGCGTTGTGCGATTACTGAAGTGGTGAATTGCATGCCAAATTTCAAACTAAGAACAGCAGAAGAACTTAAGAAACAATGTACAACTTTCTTCGATTGCGAATTTGTTTATTGGTCTTTGTTTTTTTTTCGTTGGCAGTCGTCGATGTGCTTTGGGTAAATTCTTCCCCTCGCCCCTTTCTTTCTGAGCTAGTTTCAAGCTGCACCAATTAATTCTGATGAATGTGTTTGTTCGAACAAAACAGTGTTGAGAGTTGGTAGTCGGCGAGCTTCAGTCGTAATTTGAAGTTTTGGACTTCTTTTGCGCTGGGATTTTCGTTTCATCAAGCTGGGCTTTTAATTCGTTAATTGCTTCTGTCAAACCTTCATATTCTAACTGCCTAGCAGCCAAGTCTTTCGTGAATGCGACAAGCTTATCTTTTGTTTGTAAGACCTCTTTCTTTACGTGTTCATTTTCTTCTGCCAGTTTTGCACTATCGTCGATGGAGAACGAAGTGGCGAAGCCGGGACATCTCGTGAGACTAGGGCAACACCTGTGTCATTTTCCGTGCCCCTGTTCGCAATGAGCACCGTTTCGTTCGAAAGAGGCCCGCTTCCCTAATCGTCGCTCATTCGCCACCTATCTTTCCCGCAACGTTCCCGCAGCTGAAACCCCAAATTCATTTCTTGTGATTGGCGTCTTCGTTTCTTTCTGCCTTCTCCATCTCGTCTTTCCGTTTCGGGCAGTCGTTGTCTAATGAACAGTGGTCGCCCTTGCAGTCGTGCATTTCCTTGTGTTGCTTCAACAGGACTTCGAGTCGTGATTTTCAGCGCACTTCACAAGTCGGCGTTTTTGAGCGGCAGGAAGCAGCCACATGGTCATAAGCTTGACTAAGGTAGCAGTGTAAGACTGTGGGGAACTTTTCTTCCAACTTGAGCTAGACGATTGAAGGAGAAGAGCGAACCGACTCTCGGCAGCGAAGATTTTTCTTCGGAGGAACGGCAGGTGAGTAGAAGTGAGCCATAAGCTTTCCACTGTTGAGTTTCGACCAAAAAGCTTGTTCCTTGTTAAAGTGCACTTTCAAATCCGAGTTTCTTTCAATGATATGTTCACAGATCTCCTCCAGTCATTGGTCTTTGACGTCGGAGCCTTACTTGACGAGGCGGCGCGACTCCTGAGTACCTGCGCAAATGACACCCCTTCCACTGATAGTGATTTGCCTTGGATATAATTTACTTATATATGTCACGTATTGTCACTTGAATTTTTCTTCATCGATATGCTGAATCAACACTGTCAATCTGTAGCATCCGATCAGTTAGTGACTAGTAAGGGTATAATCTCATTAAGCTGCCCTCCTTTTTAGTCAATTTATTTCTTATAGCCTTTTTCTTAAGTACCTTACACCCTCGGCCAGTGTACAAAACAGCCAGCCCTAATACCAAAACGACCAACCTTTATACCAAAACGGCCAGCCCAGATACCAAAATGGCCCCTTTTTTAATACTGGTGTTCACCCAGCCAAGCTTATAGTGGCACATGTTTTTTAAAAAAAATACTGGATAGGTATATTAATTTTTTTTTCTACGAGTGTTCTGTCGAATTAATGTACGATGTGTCACAAATGATTTACTATAAATGTGGTTATAATTTTAATGATAACAATAGCAAAATTTTCACCGTTTTTCTTACTGTTTTGTCTACTTTAACACTTTTCTGCTTTTGTCATCGGAATCCTCGCACATAGCATGTATTGAACATTTTTTTTGGTATCCTCCCAGTGAAGAATTTTTGATGAGCTCTGTAATTGTTCGATTGGTACGTGGATTGGTCTATTCGATGTTTCAAATGTATTCTGATAGTCTTAGTTGTTGTTCTTAGATTATTGTGTATGAATTACTACTCATTATGTAAGTTCATTAAGAGTACTAGTTTTTTTATATTTTATAACATTTTTACTCATGCAGTTTAAGAGGAAGTAAAATTAAAGTAGCCTATTATAAACTGTTATGCAAAGTGTAACACAGCAATCAAAGCCGTATAGTAAATTAAATTAAAAAAATTATTTCATGTCATCCGTCCACCATTAAGCAATAAATATGTGCCACTGTAAGGCAACAAGCTAGGCTGGGTGAAACCAAGGTATTATAAAAATGGGGCGTTTTGGTACCAGGACTGGCCGTTTTGTACACTGACCTTTTTTATATAAGGGGCTGGCCGTTTTGTACCCTGACCGTTTTGACCAAGGCCTGGTCGTCTTGACTCATACACGAAAGTCTATATTTACGTGTAGCATGTTTCGCTGAACTTTAGAACCACTGCTTCAGTTTTAAGGGAAAATATTAAGTAAAGTAATCAAGGCTCTTGCTGAGTGGAAAAAATGTCCGAGCAATTAAGAAGAATGTCTAGTAAGGTGATCTCTGATTTGTACGGAGAAACCGTTGGAAGTGTATCCGATACTTTGTTTATGAGGGGCACGTGTACGTTAAGTGTGATTCAATCCTTCAACGAACTGCCAGTAGATAAGGTAAAACGATAAACTCTGTATTTTTTGGCTAGGGCATAACAACGCTTTTATATAGATTAAGCAAGCATTGTCGGTATTAATTCAACAAAACCTGGTTACTTTCGCGCCCAGCGCCAAAAATCCGAACACAGCCGAATATACGTTACAGAAAGATTACGTTTCCGTGCTTATCCGAGTCCCCAAGTAAGCTTTATTTTAAACACGTTCTTAATGTAACTCATGACTGTTGTTATTTTCAGGTACACTTATATTTTCAAAACTATTTTTGATAACGAAAGTGAAATCATGGCCGATGAACTCATCCAACAGGGCCAAGATACCATATCGAATCTTATACTTAAATCTTGCAAGCGTATAAATGAAGATCCTGACAGTAATTACAACTTTTGCGTCTGAAAATTTATATACATTTTTCTTCAGTCTTAGCGGATAAACCAGTCTCTGCCTCCAGATTACTCGAAAAAATTAATATTTTGGTGAAAAACAATTTCCTTCGTCGCTGCCCTGCGATAAAACCCCCTGAACAAGATAAAGAAAATGTTCCCAAACTTTGTAAAGTTCCTGTATTAGAAGATAATGACCAGCTCGCGTTCATTGTTCCTCAAATGGATTTGGCACGATTAACCAGACAAGTGAATAATAAAGAGTTGGACGCACGTGGCATGCCAGATATGGATATTTATTGGAAAATCAATCACCGGCGATGTGATGAAGAGTTGAGGTACTTAAAAAATCAGACATGGCAGCAAGTAAAATGTTGAAATGAACTACACTGATGGATTCTTCTGGTTGCTGTAGAAATTCTCTATTAGTACAAGCGGTTACTCGAAGAATCGATGCACACGCGGGAGAGCTGTTAAAAGCTGTTCTTGTCCAAGTAAGCAATGGCTCTGAGACTTGGCCTGCCACTTCTGGAACGTGTCAAGTTCATCAGATCAAAAGCTTTCTCAACAAAACCAATCCGCAGTCAACTCTGCTGCAGTATCTTGAGCAGTACTTCAAGATTATTGGTATGATCATTCCTACGCTGTATGTGAACAAGGCCTTAGTGTCTGACTTTTGCCACGTAGAGGAAGATTCAACTTTAAGCATTCTTTCCCGAGTGGGCGAAACTGGAGGCGGTTCTTACGCTGTTACCTTTAAGAAAGCTTGGAGTCAGATGACATGGGCAACGCTGGACAGCATTATTGTGGAAAGATTTGGATCCAAAGCTGCTCGGATATTTCGGTATATTTTATTTCTGTTTTTTGTTTAACGGTTACTACGGAATGTTAAACACTCCGATACTAGGCTGACGCGAGCGAAAAATTATGTTGAGCAAGAGCAGTTGCAGAGTTTGAGTATGATTCCTGCCAAGGAAGCCAAACTTCATTCGTATCGGCTGTTAGAGCATAACTATTTGCAAATCAAAGAACTGCGAAAAGCGAGTGGTACAGGACCAACCAAGAGTTTCTTCCTGTTTCATGTCGACCAAAACTATGTTGTGCGTGCTGCTTTGGAACTGTGCTATAAAGCATTGTACAACATGATATCTCGCCATGACAGCGAAACCAAAGAGCACCGGCGTTTGCTGGAAAAGCAACAGCGAGTTAAGGCCATTTTAGCCAATCTACGGGAACAGGGCGCCACGGAAGAGCAGCTAGCAGAGGTAGAGTAATTACTTTATTTCCTTCAATACTTTATTTGCTGAAAAATGTTACGTGTTAACAGGTTGAAGGTATGATCTCCGATCCAGAACGGAACTTACTAGAGAAGGTAGAAAATTTACAGGGGAAATTAATGTTGGGTGGGCTTCATGTGGAGGAAACGTTGTTTGTATTAGAAACTTTCATTTACTACAGTAAAGCAGAGTGAATTGTTTACAAGTTTCCATTTGGAAGCGTTGTGATTTATTGGAGGAAAGAAATAAATATTTCGGATGCGTATGTTGGTAATAAAAGAGGCTCCGCTGTCAATAAAGTGTACAGTACGTACAGTACAGCATGAGTACGTAATGAAATCATGCCCGGGTTTCGATAACTTACTCGAAAATATAATTGCAGCCGAAATGAATTTTATGTAAATTTGAGTGTTCTTTTCTAGCTTTTTTCTTTGTCTTGGAACACAGAAAAAATGAATTGCTGCGAATCTTTCCGATATATGGGTTTTGTTATATTTTTTTATTAATTATTACCTAAAGAGACTTGCTCAGCTGAAAATGAGACTAATCGCATGTGTCAGTGCTGCAGTACTCGGGTCAACGTGATGTCAAGGTTTATACAGTGAACCAAATTCCCCTTTGCGCGGTAGATCGCGAAAACACCGGTGTCAAAGAGAAACGCGGAAACTTGAGCTGTGTTTGACAACTGTAAGGTAGGGATGCGTTCCATGCTGTTAGAAAGCTTGTTCTTATTGATTTACCAAAATAGCAAAAATATATAATTTTACAAATAAAGTGTTACCGGTTTTCTGTGAGCCATTTGTAACTTAACTTGTCACTTGAAGCCTTTAAAGAATATCGCAAACCACGGAAATAATGCTGCCTATTCGACATGACTCGCTAAATAGCTTTTCTACAAAGACGTGTGTGCTTTACTGGCTTCGCAATTTCATTTCTTAGAGCCAAAATATACATTATTGTGTTGAAAGAAAGCAACAGTGTGATTTTGAGACAAGGCGCTGTTTGGTGTAATTTCTATAAAAGAAAATACCAAATTTCCGAACGTGTAAAAGGAACTCACGCGAAGGGGGGTAAACTCTACATTGATCCCCATTTACGCAGTCTGCGTTTTACGCGATTTCATTCCTACGCGGTCGAAAATGTATTAGTTTTGCTAAAAAAATAGGCAAAATACTGCGCTGCCGCACAGAGTTATATACTATTGCTTTTTTTTCAATTTAAAAGTTAATACTTTGGTTCTAAAAATCGAAATTTCGAAGCACGAAAGGAGATTGGTGAGGTAGAGTACCGATGCAACGAGTCATGTCCAGGACCGTCTTAAGCATGGGGCCCATCGTGACACGTGAATGTTAGCATGTTTGAAGTATTAAAAAAAGGTGACAAAGCTATGGAGTTCGTACGCAGGTAGGGTCCACTACGATCCGTTTTTGAGGTGGCGAAGGGTTTTCTAGGTTTTGGTGCTACTGTGCTAATTATGAGGACAGAAGTCACCTGGTGCTACTGTGTGAATTCCACTGGGAACATGAATATGGGGTTGATACGGAGTTCCTCGCTCTTTCTCTCTAAATTTTATAGGAATGTCGCTTCCAGGTACCCAATTTGCAAAAGGACACCTCTGTAGATTTTCTCGCTAAAATCTATTGTTTGCTGCTAAGGGAAGGATTTACTGTCTTTAAATGTTTTACGACGTTGGAACGAAAAAAGGGCGTTCCATATCATACTATTTTATGTATAGATAGATGACAAGAAAAAAGTCAAAATAGTAGTCGTCTGAAATCTGATAATGTTTTGCGTCCTTGTGGTCTAAGTTTCCTACGCGTAATCCTAGACGCAAAAATTTACTCGCTAAATACAATTCAGTCCAAAAAATGCTACGAAGATGGCGTACTCAAATAGTACCTGCATGTCCAAGCACCATCGAGCCCGAGATTGGGTTGGGAAGATAGTGAAAGCCGAGGAGTGTTTTCATCATTGCCTCGACTTGCCTGCGCGCACTATATCCCTTTTCCCGAAACATTTAATTAGGTAGTGAAACAGGTTGAATAAATCAGTTACAAGGTGAGGGGTAGGCCGGGAAGTTATACACTTCAAAGTGCGTAGGCAGTGGCGCAGCCAGGGGGTAGGCCCGGCAGGCCCAGGCCTACCCCGAAATCCTTAAAAAAAAATCTTGACTCCTCCTTTTCGCAATTGTAGCAGGTCTTACATTGATGCACATGAATTCATGAATGTCTTGTTGCGTGGGCCGGTGAGCTACTCTACTCTATTCCAAAATGTGTGTAATCATATATTTCCTCTGATGAATTCAATGTGTACTTGGTTGTTTTTAGTGCTTGTGACTTATTGCTTTATCCGATGACTTATCATGCCTAGCCTACAAGTTGAATTGCTTATATTTGTATCAGTACCGATTTTATTATGCCGATGTCGTTTAGGGCTGGACTAGCTGGCCCCCCGCAAATAAAAATTTGGTTGAATTGAGGCAAATTGAGGGGCGTTTGAGTGTACAGGCCTACCCCGAAACAAATTCCTAGCTGCGCCTCTGTGCGTAGGCTATATAATCCGCTATTGAAAGCGTAGAAAATTTGCCTTTGAATATCCTGCAATGTCTTGAGGCCGATTTACCCTTGTTCAGTTCTTAAGAGGCCTCAAACCAATCATTATTCAAGTGAAAGGTAAACTGCTAAGTTTGATTCGTAAGTCTACTGTAAAAATGGTACGATTTCATTGTGTGAATGTCACCAATAGCAAGCAGCAAAATAATAGCGAAATTGTTCAAAAAATGTTTAGATTCTTATTTTTATATGTGAAAAATTTCTTTTTATGATTCATAAAGTTTCTCGCGATTTTTTGAAGTGCAGTGCATTCAGTAATTTTAAATTTCCAAAATTTGAATTTTAAATTCACCTTGCAACCAATTGGTTCAAGTTGCTTCAACATTTAATGAAGGTAAATCAGCCACGAGTGGCCTGCTTAGACCTCTATGTGTTTCCCTGTAGAGTGTTTTCTGCTCACCACAGTTCATTACAGCAAATACCTCTGCCGCGTTGTTCTTTAAGATACTGTGGTAAATCCTTTCCGTGGTATATAAAACCTGAATCATCATTACCGTTACCACGATAGTTGTAAGAGTTTTCGTTTACTTTCACACCCTGAATTTGAGCAGGTGTTCGAACGGGAATGAAACGCACTGTTTCAATGGAGCTCAAAAGAGGAAGAAAATTGACGAAGTGCTGGAAAAGATTAGCAAACTTCTCAAATTAATATCATGACTTAATTCAGTAGGGACAGGTACAGCATCCGAAACAGACACAACCTGAGTAAAAGGCTGTGTTCTAAGTACACAGCTCTTGCGCTACAAAAGATGTTTCAACGCTATTGTCCGTTTATAGGGAACTTTTCAATTTTTGTCACCTAATATTTCTGTCAGCGTATTTAGTTCTCTTGTTTATTTTCTTTTAGATGTCAGTACAATATTACGTACATATCCTTAAAGAAGTATACACATTTTTTCAATCTCTCATAATCCATTGAAGTTTTTTCCTTACCTCGTTTTCCGTGTCTCTGATTGGTGTGATCAAATTCAGGCGAATTTGACCATACCTTTACTGTTTCAAAATCACGACGCGGAAAGAACTTTAGGCGAAAAGATCGCATGGGAAAGCGGCCAAACATAAGTGTCGTGAACTTAGACGATGTAAGGATATGTCTATTTAGAAACGCATGTGGTACATATGTGAAATATATTTGGTAATTCGACGATAACTTTTCTTTGATTTGTTACTAAGGACCCCATTGTAATTGTCGGCCATGGGCCCATGAGGGTCTTAAGGCGGCTCTGGTCATGCGATTAGGCAGCAAGTTAACTTCTGTGATTTGCAATATTCTTTAAAGGCTTCCAGTAACGGTAAGTGTTTTAAATTTCTCAGATGTAATCGGTAGCCCTTTATAGATACATAGAGTTATAATTAGATTTTTTGCTAAAATTTTTGGTAATTCAATAAGAATAAGCTTTTTGAGAGCATGGAACACATCACTATTTAACCCATCTTAAACATGGCTTTGTTTACGCGTTTCCGTCTACGCGGAACCAATTAACCGCGTAACTTGGAGAATCATTCTATTCCAATCGGTTCTTACACGTGCTGCTAGTCTGGGCTATGCTGTCCCGTATTGTGGTTCCAATCTGGGTCAAGTTTGTCGCGGGACGTTACTGGTTTGTTCAATTGTTCGCACAATTGCGAAAAACTTCTTGAAAGAATCCAGCTGATAAGTATACATCGTCCTTAGCAACCTTTGTTTGAAGTTCAAGTATTCGGGTTATGAACATGGACACGCTGGGCACTGGTGGAGTAACGCAAGATTCGATTATTATGGTTGGTGCCAGTATGCACAAGAATCTTCGTACAACTTTGGAACGCATTGAGAAATTCGTTTCGCCGTTGTACTTCACCGATGTTAATCTGTATGGCAAGCTTTATTCAACTGTTGCGAGTCTGGATGGTATAATGACATTCACGTAGTAATTTAATATTTAAACCTGCGAAACTAAATTGCTAGGCATTTTTCATTCGTCTTTAAGCAAACAAGAGTGGAAAAGTATAACTTTCAAAGATGTGACCACCAGCGAGTTTAAACCAGTAAAAATTGGTGATAGCTTTGGTCCCACATGGAGCACCCACTGGTTCAAAGTATGTCTCTCAAGTTACTTTACCGTTGTTAGAAAGTAATTGAATTTTACGAAAGCTTGTAGTCGATATCCCGGAGAAGTGGGTCGGCAAAGAAGTGCATTTGTGCTGGAATTCGTCCGCTGAGGCTATGCTGTGGGATGCTGAAGGAACCGCTTTGCAGGTTTTAATCAAGATTTTTTTCGCCGAACTCGTGCTTTCATTAATCTTTTTTTTTTCGAATAGGCTTTCAGTGGTTGCCCCGATCGTCAAATCAGAGAAGAATACATTATATCCCGCAAATGGGATTCTTCGCCATTTGGCAGCAAACTCACATACTACGTCGAAATGGCATGTTTAGATATGTTTGGAGCGGGTAATTGTGGGATGATAGGTAATGATACTCTTTGTCACGAGCAAAAATAAATTTTGTGCCATATTTGAAATTTTCCAGCGCCGCCTAATCCGAATAGGAACTTCACGTTGAACAAAGCGCACATAGCCGTATTCGAACCCGAATACCACAAGTTGTATCTGGATTTGACCCTTTTGCACGACTTCGCAAAAGATCTCATAGGTCCCAGCGAAAGAGGCGGTGACCAGCGTGGCTATCAAGCCTTGTACGCCGCCAATGACATGATAAATAAAATCCAAGCTGGCAACATTAAGTAAAGCTTCATATCATATTTCGTCATTGCCTGTATATTGACGTCGACCTGTGTTTAGACAGGCATTACAAATAGGCGATCATTTCTTTTCGGTCCGCAACGGCGGAAAGGCTCATCGCATTATGGCTATGGGTCATTGTCATATCGACGCCGCCTGGTTATGGCCTTATGACGAAACCATCCGCAAGTGTGCTCGCAGTTGGGTGTCTACGTTAGGCTTATTGGAAGAATTTCCCGAGATGAAATTTACTTGCTCTCAAGTACAATATTTCAGTTCAACTTTATTCAGTCCATTAGTTTTATTGTTTTCCACGAAGTATGATTTCTTCATGCCGAAAGAATCAATTAAATTATATTGTATATTTTTTATCTTTTGTCTTTCTGCCAAATTTTCATATAGGAAAACTTAGTTATATTTTAAACTTGTTTAGTTTTTTGTTAATCCAGTTTAGTTTTTTCTTTATTTTATTTTTGTATTTTGTCTTACTCTGAACTTACATTTTGTTTCGTCAGTCGCTGATAAATGTTGTTAACGAATTTTACAATTATTCTTTGTCTTCTGATATTTTTCCTCTGGTAAACGACGTGGGATTTTGCTCATCGTCATAATCTTCTGATTTTTAATTCAACTTCTGCGTTAATTTTGTGACGTTCTTTCGTGTTATTATCTGTTATTGTTATTTCAATCCCTTTCTTTCTAGGCTCAGCAATTTGATTGGGTTCGTCAGTATTATCCCGCTCTTTTCGAACGTATCCGGGTTGCTGTCAAGCGAGGTCAGTTTGTTCCGGTGGGTGGGACATGGGTCGAAATGGACGGCAACATTCCAAGCGGTGAATCGTTCATTCGGCAATTCCTGTACGGTCAAAACTTCTTCAAGGAAGAATTTGGCCATGAATGCCAAGAATTTTGGTTACCTGATACGTTTGGGTATTCGGCCCAAATCCCCCAAATCATAAAAGTTTGATTTCTTTCTCTCCTTCTGTATTTTAATACTTGTCGAATTACATGTTCATTTTTCATTATAGCACGTCGGCATAGAGCGTTTTTTGACCCAGAAGTTGAGCTGGAGCCTGGTAAACAAGTTTCCGCATCATAACTTCTGGTGGGAAGGTATCGACGGCTCGACAGTACTGGTACACTTCCCTCCAGGCGACACGTATGAAGCAAACTGCAAGTAGGGCTGCCAATTGATGTATTACCTTTTTTTCTCATTTTTGTAAATTCGATTTTTCAGAGTTAGCGAAGCTTTAAAAACGGAAAGGAACTTGGCTGATAAAGGTCGGGCTTCAGTCAGTATGTTACTTTATGGGTAAGTTTCCTCGAAAGGAGACATAATGCGTGTGCGAAGATAAGGTTTGATATGGTCGATACGTAGATATGGCGATGGAGGCGGCGGACCTACACGAGCAATGGTGCAAAGACTGGAAAGACTTCGTGACGTTGATGGATGCCCACCCATGGAACATGGACATCCGCATACATTTTTCGAGACACTCGAAAAAGACGGACCCAAACTATGTACATGGGTTGGAGAATTGTATCTCGAGCTTCATAATGGAACATACACTTCCCAGGTAAGTGCAACAGTACTGTAGGTCAAAAGTATTTTAAAAATTAATTTTCGTTGACAATAATCAAATGCTGAATTACAATAAGGCTGCAATGAAAGAGTTGAATCGTCGCTGCGAAATTAAATTACGAGACGCAGAATTTTTCCTGTGCCTCGTACTTGCCACACAGCGGAAAGACGTTTCTCCCTTACTGGCCCAACTGGACGATGCGTGGAAGAAAGTGATGCTGAATCAATTCCACGACGTTTTGCCCGGTTCTTCTATACAAAAAGCGCACGAGGACGCCCGGCACCTTTTCAAGGAAACATTGGCGATAGCTTGTTCTGTACAAGAAGCCTCTTTGGACGCCTTAGGTAACCTAAATGATGTATACGTACCTTTTTCTCACAAGTTTAGAAACTTCATAAAGTCATGTATACCGAAGCTTTTATCGAATTTTGGTTGCTTTTCCACAATTGATAGTACGACAAGGAAGAATTACGACTATGTAGAACATGTTGCTCTTGTAATCAGGTTTGCGTTCCAGCGACTCTGGAAACATGAATGCGGTCTTTAATACGTTGCCATGGGAAAGGGAAGTCGTGGTTCCAAATTTGTGCAAACGTTTGAAAATTCCTTCCATGTCTTACGCGCCAATCCCTGAAGAACCTGACAAGAATACCTTGGTGTCTCTAGGTAATACATTTCTTTGTCCGTTATTCTTCATCTACTCTTATTGTAATCTATAGTACAGCGAGATGAAGCGTTCATCGTCGAAAATCCACACTTTGTTGTTCAGGTGGACCGTTATGGACGAGTCGCGTCTCTGTTTCACAAAAAGGCCGGTTTGGAAGCTGTAACAGAGCCTAGCAATCAACTTTTGATTTTTGAAGATATCCCACTCTATTGGGATGCTTGGGATTGTATGGACTATCATCTAGAAACTCGTCAGCCTTTAAACGTACATGTGATTGTATATTGTTCATCACGAGATTCTATTTTATTCATCTTACTTTTCCCATATTCTTTCTTAATAGTTCCTCCTCTTTAATTTTGTTAATAATTTTTATTATTGCTTTTTTGATACGTTAATTTCTTTACTACGTATATTTCCGAAAATTTATTCTACGTTACTCGTTATTAAATTCGTCAGAATTTGTGTTTCACATTTCTGAACCGTAGCTTATTTTGAATCATTTTTTCTCATTTTCATACTTACACTGCAAAAGAAACACTACGCATGGTTGAATTAATACTATTGTATATTAGGGCCCAGGGAAAGACGTTTCTGTCAGCATCAAAGAATGCGAACCATTACGTGTCATATTGGAATGTGCCTTTGCGTTTAACGGCAGCCGCGTGACGCAGTTGATTATCGTCGATGCAGTGCAACCATATGTCGAGTTTGAGACGGAAGTGGAGTGGCGCGAAAATCGTAAATTCCTGAAGGTAACATGCGCGAACTTGTGAACACATTTCTGAAGGTGCAGTTTAGGTTGAATTTCCAGTAAATGTAAAGTCGTTATCTGCCAGTTACGATATCCAGTTTGGACACGTGACGCGAGCAACTCACAAGAACACGTCATGGGATTCGGCGATGTTTGAAGTCTGCGGACACAAGTTTGCGATATATTGTAAAAAAAAAATTGTTAAAAGGTTTTTATTGACATAGGTGGGCAGATATCTCTGAACATGGCTGGGGAGTTGCGGTGCTCAACGACTCCAAATATGGCTGGTCTATCAAACGTAATGTAATTACGCTGTCGTTGTTGAGATCGCCTAAATCTCCGGATCCTGTTTGTGACATGGGTCATCACAAATTCCGTTACGCAATAATGCCACATTTTGGTAACTTTCACGGTTCTTTCGTTAGATTAGTTTCATCAACTCATTTCTTTTCTTTTTTTTTTTCTTTCCTAGGCAACCTGGCGGAATCCCGTGTTGTGCAAACTGCGTATGAATTCAATTGCCCGCCTGTGTTCGTCAGTACTTCAGTTAGGTAAACTGTTTACGAATTGAACTCCTTGTCCAAATTCTGAAAGTGCCATTTATGTTGTCAACTCCCACAGCGAGAGTACCGAAAGTTGGTTCGCCGTTGAAGACCATGCTGTCATCCTAGAAACAGTCAAACCGGCTTTCGGAGCGTCAAGTACATCTCCAAGCATTGTTCTTCGCCTGTACGAAGCCTTTGGTTCGCGAAAAACTGTTCGGTAAGTAAACCGGAATACTAGATTTGGGAAAAAGCAAAAGGGCCCAATGTTTTTATTCCAGTATTCAATCCTTTCAGTTTACTGTTAAGTTTATTCATTCTCCTTTGTTTTGTTATTCCTTCAGTGTAAGGACCAAATTGGCCGTAAAGCGCATTACGGAGTGTAACGGTCTGGAGCAGCCGCTCTTCGATATTCCAGTAGAATCCGATGCTGGACGAGCATATTTCAAGTGCAGTTTCAAACCGTTCCAAATACGCACATTTACCTTACATTTGTGATTCAACATAAACGCATTGCTTTATTCATCTATGGGTGAGATTAGCGAATACAAATAGCTGGGTTTACTTTAACGCGTATGGTGACATGAATGCCACATTGTCGTAATTCAGGTGACGTGTTAATACCGAGGGATGGAATGTCTTGAGGAAGACAGTGAACTTGTGAACGATCGTACACAACATTTGCAAGGATGGTGCAAACACTTGGGACAAATTTTGCGAAGTAAGCGTCCCCAGGTTCTTTTGTAAAGCATCAAAACTCGAGAATTGCACGTAAAAGCTAACGTTATAAACAGGCCTTGAAGCGAGTTAAGTATGACATACATGTAAGTTAGGATTGTGCAAGTTAGGCCGCTAAAAAGCGAGGCCGTCAGACCAAAAAACCAAGTAAAGCCCAAAACCGTACACATGCGACCATATAAACGAATTTCGCTCCGGCCTTTGCGCACCAAGCCGCCGCTTCTCACTTCGCCTGAAGTTTTGTGAATCCGCGCTATAGTAATTCCGAACAACACTCCGTTCGCTGTCAAAGCCAACCCTATCGGAAGAGCGAAGAATACCAGGCTAGCTAACGGATTCGAGATCCAGCAATATACCAACCCATAGAACGGACTTAAGCTTGAATTGCTGCCAAATTGCAGTGCCACAGCAATAGAAACTATTAGCAACGGTACGCCATAAGCATAGGACGCATAGTAATAGATCAGGTATTTCTGGAGCTTGTGGAGTTGGTTAAAAGTTTTGCCGAACGTTTGGTACAAATCCCAAGCCATGACATTCGTCCAAAAGAAAGAGACCAAACCTTGGTAATGAATAACAATTGCAATAATTTGACATGGTAGTTTGTCATCGGAGACGGCTTGACGCATGCCGATAAGGAAAGTGAGGTGGAAGGTAAAAGTGCACGTTGTAAGGTGCAGAATTGATAAACCCGGTAAGTTTTGCAGTTCCCGGAACCCCAGGTAAGTAACCATTGTGAACAGGAGAGCGACTAACGACATGCATGTGAGTACCAAACTGAGGTACGACTGCAACGCTGTGGGCCACCCGGGGATATCTGGAATCTTGATACAGACGTAAATGTTATCGTTAACGAGCTGGTAATCACCCCATCCTAGTTGCTCGGGAAAGATTGGCAACGGTCCCATGTAATACAATGAACCATTGATCCATTCAAAACTAGACGCGTTGAGAACCACTATCGGACAGTTGTCGATTGACGAACGGTTCATGCAAACCGTCACCGAACCCGTCAGAGTGGCATTGTTGATCGCGTTACCTTGAAATACGAGGTTTGCTACGAATTCCCCAGTATTGTACCAAGTACTCGTCTCGTATACGTAAACCTGGAAGAAATCAAGACTAATGTGACAGTCAACTTTAAACAATGTACGAAACTACCATCATTTCTGTGTCGTTCATTTGCAAGTCGAACTCGTTATCCCGGTACGTCATCAACTCCCCGTCTCTAGTTCATAAACAAAAAAATTGCAGGAGCATTTCTATAGTTACACTTCTAGTAATGTTACCTGCACCAGTAAGATAATTCTTCCACTGTATACGAAGGGACATCTTCATGGAGACCGATGACTTGGGCCGGGATTTCAGCAATCAGAGTAACCAAGGTATTCAGCGAAATTCCATTAGCTAGCGTAGCCATAACCACATCGTTAGTAGGCTCTGTGCTATTTGTCGTCTCTGTGAGCAGAAATTTCAAATCAGCCAGGGTAACTCTGGTGGTTTGCTGCATCATGGGGATCACTGGTGAATTGTCTGTCAGGTTTTTATACCCCGTAATAACCAAGCTGGTGTTAAGAATGCGATTCGGTGTGATATCCACATAAGAAGCCAGCATGTTAGGGAACTCGGTACAAATTTCGGCTTGCTTTTGAGAATCAATGTCAGCAACGGCGAATTCTACCGCCAAAGTCACCATCACTATGGAAGATATCAAGTCATAGGCATTTGCCTGCCCCGTATTGTTACTTGCTGGCAAGGGGGCACACGCGTAATTTTCCCATTGGGAATCTAACGTACAATAGATAGGGCGGCAAACTTGTGAAAACGGATCCCACATATGCCCGTCGTCGCAATTGTGAATGTGGTTACTGTAGAAGACTTGCTTATAGCCTGTTGTGCCGTAGTTCCAAAGGATGGAAAAAGTCGGCGGTATATCCCTATAGTTTCCGTAAAACATCTTGAAGGACGCCATGGTTCGCACGGTGGTTGACTGCGTATGCATGACAGTTGCCATTGGATGGTGGCAGGAGAGTGGCGCAGCCAAAGGAGCGAGGCCGTACCTTGTCGGGTTAGGGCACTTGTATTCTTCTGGCGTATAACCATGACACTCCGCGACGGACGGGTTTTTGTAAAGCGTATCGCCAGCGATAACTGGCGCAGAGGCCGTTTCCTTTATATCCCCGGACATTGTAATATTAGGGGGGCAACTGTCTATAGTCGGTGTGCACATTCGAGGTGGTCCCATTTGAGGCATTAGGAAACACTGCCAGCAAATTTGACGGAATTCGCAGATAGCCCCAGGAATGCGTTTCACCGAGCAATTTACAATCGCTACCCAATCGTACATTGCCACGGAGGATTCATTCCGGCAAGCAGCTATTTCCCGGTTCCAGTAAGTAATACCACTAGGGGCCGTTAGTGGCTTTAACTTGGTGTCCTCATCGTACTTCGTCTTGCCGACATGATTGTCACGATGATTGGGATGCGACAAACAAGAACGCGCTACCCAAACTCCTCCATAAGGGTAACCCAGGGAGAAACATTCGAGGTCGAGTAACAAAGTAGGATACGTAATTGTATTGTCATTGTTGACACAAGCGCCCGGATCGTCCTCACAGCAGGAAGACCAAAAGTCCGGGCAGCAATCCTGTAAACCGTTTTGCCAACAAAGACTGTCGCAGTGACAAGGAAAGGGTGGGTTCTTCGGTAAGGTGATATAAGAGTTTGTGCTGTTTTTTGATAATTCGCAACGCCCTTCGCACGAATTCCACGGTGGACAATACGGAGGCTCTCCTCCACGCCACATCCATGGTAACCAGGGTTCCAGGTGCTGCATGACCGAGGGAGACAATCCTATCAATGCGAGTGCAATGTAGTTAAGTGAAATGGTTTTGCCTGTGTCAACTCATCTGATTTCCTATATGCCCCCGATTGCTCGTAAAATTACCGTCGAAAGATTTACTCTTTCTCCATAAGATGTATTGTGTTACTTACCACCTGAACTCCAAGCGAACAATCGAAGAAAAACTATCCACTTTAAATCCATGATAACTACCTTTATGTTACATCAGTGGGAGCCTGAAACTGCTTCTCATCCGCGCTACAAGAAAACTAACACTCTAATAAGCGACAAAAATGAACAAGACCTTATGTGTCCCTATAGTACCAGCATGTTGCGCTAGCTAGACTGATAATAATAATAGCCCTGTCAATTGTAGCTTGGACCGCTTAATCCTGTCATCCGATAAGGTCCATTAGCGTTTAATGGACCTCAAGTACCTTTACACACACAAAGTAAGATAGAAATGTTGCTTTTTATTAAAAGACGTACAGAAAGACTTCATAGTTATAAAATTTTACAGGAAATACTAAGCAAAACCACAAGACTACAAAGAATTTGCTTTTTACTTTTTTTTTCTTTAGGGAGATATTAGTGAAGGTTGAACAGAATCTTTCATTACAAAACAACATTTTTGGTAACAGCGTGATATACTGCCCGTCCATCTTCAAAGATGGGGTCTGCAGGTCTGACCAATTGGGCAAAACTGTAGTCTTTCCAAAGGTCTTCACAAGCCGGCAATGGTAATTCGGACGGAATGTAATATGGTGTAAAAAAGTGGGATAAATCAGGCTCGGGGTCTTTGGGTTTCACATTGGGTGCAATTTTTGCCGCTAATTTCTGGAAATCTTCTTCTTGTTGACTAATAAGTCGTTCTTGGTCCAATTCCAGGCTTGTAAGGCCCTTGAAGACGGCTTGTTTCGGAAAAATAGTTGTCGCAGTCGCTTCGACGTGTTGCAAATTTTCTTTCAGCTTTCCATCGGACTTCAGTTTGTTTTGGATTAAGCCATCACCATCGATTTCGAGCTGTTTAAGACTTCGCAAATCTTTCATTAGTTTCAGCGATGAGTTGAACCGCGGTTGCGTGAGATCAACAACAGTTTTAGCTGAGGTTTTGGAGTCATGTGAGGCACTACTTGGTCTTTCAGATTCGAAATCAACAATACGAACACAGGATTCTAGTTTCTTCTCCAAGTCCCATGGCAGATGGCCTTTGATAACGGGTTGAGGAAGCGGAGCTTCGAAATCCTTAACTTCGACTACTTTACACGACACACTTTTCTTCGACCGCCTGTGTCTGACTTTTGATTCATTTACAGCAAAATCTTTGTCCACGTTAATAGACGATCTACTACCATGGCCTGAGTGGCTTATGTTAGTTGACGGCTTAAGAGGCTTGACAGTTGTCTTGTGCTGAAATTGGTATGGTCATAATAAAATAGCAATTTTCACCTATTAAGTCAGTTTTACCTTATTCAGTTGAATGGGTGGAACAGCTGGGATGCATTTCTTTCGAGAGTCTTTATTATTCTCCTGCATGGAACGTTGAGATGCGGCTGCCATTGTTACTGCAGGAAGCGATTCGATTTTCTCATCCAAAGAGACTGAACTACGATATACAACAGGAATACTCGGCTTTTTAGTAGATCCTTTAGGAAATACAGGAATCTTTGGATCTGTTACGCTCCCCTTTTTGTCCATTTTTAGCTTCAGATATGTTTACGGTCTGCATGTGTTTACAACATGTAACAGTTTGTTTATATCTGTTATTTTCCCACACTTCTCTTTATAATTGGGATCGTACTTGTCAGAAAATAATCGAAATTTAGTATTATAATTGGAATCGACGAACCCCGCATGGTATCAATTTCAACTATGGGCGCTTTTTATGATACGTAGCCGTAAAACGAAAGTATTCACGCTAGTTCAAAACCCGGATCCTACATATTGGTATCTTTACGATAATTATTTCTTATTTTCTACATCGCAAACAGTTATCTGGAAAATGTCACCATGCCCTTCGCTTACTATCTAAAAATACTCCTCACTTATGGCTAACATGTGTCTTCACGTCGGAGGGTGCCCCGACGCCAAGCAAGACAAACAGTTCGCAATACTAAAAATTAAGCTTTTAAAAATTAAACTTTTTAAGACATTTGGTCCTGTCGATTGGGTTGAAGCTTTAATAATACTTCGCAGCGGGTGCTTTTTTTACTTGAAGCTGTTCACTATACGGAATTTAGCAATTAAATTCATACACTTATGGATGAGTTGCGTCGCTGCAAGTTTCAGTTTAAGCAGAATTTTCTGCGTAAAAGCGAACTTTATTGATTTTTGTTATGGCTGCGCATTGCCTATGCGCGAAAACAACGCGACGCTGTTTTCCTCGCCGAGAGTTTAAGTGAGGTAGTTGTACACACGACACCACGCTAACGCTCACACGCGCTGGTCAACATTTTTTCACACGGTAGAGAGTTCCTACCTATTTTGTAGCAAGTGTTTCTATCCACAGAAATGTCTAGCTCCAAATCATGCGTGTGAAATTGCGTACTTTTTCGCCCTAGCTCCCAATCGACCAGGAAAGTAAATTTTCAATTGTTACTATATTGTACAGGCGCGGTGCATACGTCGATTTTTTTTGTTGATTTGAACAGATGGCTCACTATAAACGAGCTGATAATGCGGAAGATGGCCAGAGTTTGACCTCAATCCCTGTCGTGGATGATTACAATGTGCGAAGTCCGACTGTTCAATTTCGTTCCGTAAGTTTCCCATACACTTCGTTATTTTCGTTACAATTTCGTACTTAATAATCCGCCCGTCGAACTCCAAGCTGGGGCATTTAATGCGTCTGTAACGTCTATTCTTTAGCTATGAATAAAGCACGGACTTTATATGAGTGTCATATGATCTTAGTCTTGTTAAAGAGTAATTGGAGTAACTCGAATGTCAGTTTCCAGGTCAGCAGCCAAGAAAAGTCCTAGCCCAAGCTCACTCCTGGTGGAGATCGCATACTTCTTTAGAACGAAAGCTAATCGCTTTTGTGGTTGGCCTGCTTATTTTCTTCATTCTCCTCCTTACACTCTTCCTATTCCAATGGAAGAAATCATTCGATCCCGCGATTTCTCGTATCTCACAAGGTATATTGTTCTGCTTCGTTGGCTAAATTCTAGAAATAGACTTTGATGCCTTCGTTATATTTGGTAGATCCATGGGCCAAGCCTTGTCTAACCCCTGCTTGTGTAACGGCAGCTGCGTCTGTCATATCTTCCATGGATGCAAAAGCAGATCCTTGTCAAGATTTCTTCCAGTTCGCGTGTGGAGGCTGGATACATGACAATCCCATCCCGGAGGGAAAATCTATGTGGGGGACTTTTGACAAACTCTGGCAAGACAATCAAGTAGTTATGAGAAATGTTCTGGGTAATATAGGCAGACGCATTCATTACTAGCCGTTAACCTCGTTTTCTATTTGTTCCCTTTTTTAGAATTGCCTTCTTCCAGTCTAGGAAGCGCCGCCGAAATTAAAACCCAGCAGTATTACCAATCTTGCTTAGATAGCAACGAAACTATTGAAGCGTTGGGCTCAAAACCTATCATGCAGTTGCTTGATAAAGTCGGAGGATGGGCGTTGCCCAATTCTTCCGTCAGCAATGCCACTTTGCAACAGACCCTCGCAACGTTACATAATGTGTACAACTTTGGAGGGTTCTTCACCTGGGCTGTGGCAGAAGATGATCGTAATTCCACCCGACATATACTCCAGGTAAATGCATACATTCTATTACATCAGGAACATTTTGTTATTAAGTAATGGGCTTCACAGCTGGATCAAGGAGGCCTGACACTGCCAACGCGGGATTACTATCTAAACAAGACGGACACGGACGAAGTCCTCGTAGCCTACTTGGATTACATGACCAAATTAGGAGTGCTTCTAGGCGAGGAAGAGACCCTCGTGAGAACAATGATGAAACACATCCTGGAGCTCGAGACCCGTATTGCTGAAATTACTATCAAAGCTTCAGATCGCCGGGATGAAGAGAAGCTCTACCATACGTTAACTATCGGAGAACTACAAACCTTGGCGCCTTTTGTAAGCCTCGAAACCCATGTTGCATGGCTTAATCAGCAACGCAAATCGAAGAGACGCATTATTTGCACTCAACGGTGAAATGTTTCATGCGAGCGACTATAGAGTCCAGCTTCAAATCTTCTACAGCTTTATTGTTTTTCCAGTGTTCGTAATTTGAAACGAGTTTAGGAGATTTCTTTTTTATTGAATGTTTTCGTGATTTTTCTGAATTCTTTAAAGATTGACTGGCTGGAGTATTTTCGAGTTGCCTTTTCGCAAGTGAATATCACAGTTACGGCCAACGAGACCATTGTCAACTACGCGCCGGAGTATCTAAAGAATCTCACTGTTATCATACAAGAATATCAAAGTTCCGAAAATGGTTCTAAGTGAGTGAGAAAACGCGATCGAAGGAGTCGAGCTTAATATTTTCGTTGTGTTACTGGACTTAGGGTATTGCATAATTACTTGTTGTGGCACACCCTGCGGACAATGGCTCCTTATCTACCCAAGACATTTCGCGACGCGGGAAAAGTACTGAGGAAAGTATTGATGGGCACTACTGGCCAAGAAGAAACATGGCGCTATTGCGTCAGCGACACCAATAACGTGTTGGGCTTTGCATTAGGTGCCATGTTTGTCCGCAAAACGTTCCACGGCGAATCTAAGCCTCTAGTAAGAATTTTTGGCCTTACTCTCCGAAAACGTAACTGTACATTTTGATGGCCAAGGCCGAAGCCATGATTGCAGCTGTGCGGACGGCGTTTACCTCTAATTTTCCTAATTTAAGTTGGATGGACGAGGACACTCGGCAAGCTGCCAAAGAAAAGGCAGACGCCATAGCAGATATGATAGGTAGCAAACACCATTAAAAAAATAAGGAAATGTGTTCACCAAGTACGTTGTTTGTGCTGTAGGATTTCCGGAGTACATTTTAAATGCCCAGGAGCTTGACAAACAGTATGAAGACTTAGTCGTCAAGTCAGACGAGTATTTCGAAAACAATGTACGGTCAAATCAGTATGTCCTAAAGCAGAACCTTATCAAACTAAACCAACCGGTTAACAAAACCATGTAAGCTGCAATGAAACGTTTGCTTGCAGTAAAATGCATCCTTTATTTATTTATATCTGATTATAATTTTATCGATGGCGGTATTCTTTGGCAGATGGGGCATGACACCTCCTACTGTGAATGCGTATTATACACCGAACAAAAATCAGATCGTCTTCCCAGCGGGAATACTTCAGAAACCTTTCTTTGCACTGGAATTCCCGGCGTCACTCAATTTCGGCGCTATGGGAGTTGTTATGGGCCACGAACTGACGCACGCTTTCGACGACCAAGGTCAGTATAGTTTTCCAGGATGTGAGTGCTTCATTTAACAAAGTTGTCGTATTCGTCAGGCCGGGAATTCGATAAGCATGGCGACCTACATCCGTGGTGGAATAACGACACCATTGGCAGGTTTCAAGAGCGAACACAGTGTATGGTCGATCAGTATTCGAACTACACTGTTAATAACGACACGCTAAATGGAAAGCAAACTTTAGGTAAAATCGTGCAAACTTGTTACAGAGTGGACGAACAATTTATTTTATCGATTCTCAAACCACAGGGGAAAATATTGCCGATAATGGTGGTTTGAAGGCAGCCTTTAACGCTTACCGTTTATGGATCACTCAGAACAATCTATCGGAACAGCCTCTACCGGGCCTCAATTACACACATAGCCAGTCGTTCTTTATCGCGTTCGCGCAAGTTTGGTGTTCTTCCTTATCGAAAGAAGCGCTACATTTACAAATACTGAACGACCCGCACACGACGGCGAGATTCCGAGTCATGGGCCCGTTGTCGAACTCGAAAGAGTTTGCCGAACAATTTAATTGCCCCCACGGCAGCCCAATGAACCCTACATCAAAGTGTGAAATTTGGTAACCAAGCTTTTTTTTCTCTGTCTGAAACCTGTGAGACATATCATTCTATAATGAGTTTTAGTCCAAGAGACGGTGCATTTTTTTGTATTTTATGCTGTCTGTCGCATACTGCTGAATTATACCACTGAAGTATGTCTGTGTTATTTGTTCTGTAGCTCTATTCTTACGCTCTATTACTGCCATGAGAAGATTGACCTATTTATGTATACGCCTTTCGTGTACGACTGAATGTATCGATTTGAAATACAGGGTACACCACCGAAGTAATGTTTACACTTCTCCTGCGAGCATTCCTCGTATCGTTCACTTAGGTCAATGGTGCCCAACCTTTTTTCACCCGAGGGCCGCGCGCGACATGATATAAAATTTCGCGGGCCTGAATGTTCCGGTTTCGCCAGAATCATGCCGACGTTAAAAATGAAATTATGCAATGATATACATGCGCGGTATAAATGAGCGGGCCGCATGACGCACCTTCGCGGGCCGGATATGGCCCGCGGGCCGTAGGTTGGGCACCACTGACTTAGGTAATATGACCCAAAACAAGCCGAAGAATGTATTTTCAGGAAAAAAGGGAGAGGTGGAAATTATACGCTTTTTCAGGATATACGTTAACTTCCAGAACAGTGAAAGAGATACACAATTTCATACGCATACGCATATAATTTATAAACTGTGTATTTGCATGTGCAGACAATTTGCGTGCGTAAGCCAAAATAGGTCGCATGGCTACTGAATAATATGAACTACCCTACCAACCTTTGTTTCGAGAGGCTCGGTATTCAACATTCCGAGCTAATGTCCATGACCCAAGGTAGGGCTCACTGGAGAACACGCTTCAGCTTGCTCAAACCACGACCCTAACTGTGGTTTCGAAATTGTATGTAAAATGTAGCCTATATAATTTACGGCGAGCGGTGATACCTAGCGGTCAGAAAATGAAACTTGCTCACCCATCGTGTTTTCATCATGGCCGGTCGTGCAAGTAAAATTCTCCGGGCCGAATTTCCCCATTTGGATGAAGACATTTACACTTACCTAGAGGGTACAATCTCTTTAATATAAATTCTCTTAGCTGGAGCATCTATTATCATTTGAATTGTGCAGCAAAGTGAGAAAAACGATGTCATAAATCCCCACGGTTCCCTTCACTGAGTTAAAAATTTCTTTTTCATAATTTGTATAATTGTGTCCGTGGCACTGTAGATGACTTACTGTTTTATACTTGAGCTTTCTCTGAAAGTTTATTGCTAATACTATTGTATTCTTCCTTAGTCGAAAGCTTTTGAAACCGTGCAAACTCATGTGGAAGTTAATGAAGTTTTCTCAAGATAGTTTTTCCTTATCTACTTTAGCAGTATAACTTTTTAAGGTTGTTGCTATAGTTATAATAATTATTAAATGGTTTTTAATTTAATGTGTGAAAAATTAATAGGTGTTCTCGACGGAGGCGTTGAAGAATTCGATAATAACGATGATATTTACGAGGCTATCGGAGGTGTCTTGCACGACGTTGCATCAGACAAGGATGAAAATGAAATCAGGTATATTGATAACTCATACATTTCCAATTGTTTATTCTTAACAAGAAAAAAAAAACAGATCCGTCTGCGATAAAATGTTGGCCCTATTGAAGCCGAGCGGAGCCGATGGAGCCAAAGTTTCGAACTCCAATCAGAAAAAGTTGTTGGGCGCTCCAGTTGTGCTGAGCGATGCAGGCGATTTCAGAGACGCGATTGATAACTCAGTTAGCATATGGAGCGTTAGTAAAGGCGATGAACTAGTAATTTAGCAACCTAATTTTGCTGTAACTGTACTTAAACATCCGAAACTTTTTAGCGCGTCGATGCCAAAAAGCTCGAAAAGGCAGAGGCAAAAATCGCTCAAAAGCAAGTCAAGAAAAGCCAAGATGGTCCCAAAAGTAGTAGCAATAGTGAAGCACCTCAAGTAGCTTTGGCTACCGCTTCGCAAGCCTTGAGCAAAAAAGACAGTCGCATGGATGCCAAAGGCACTTCCAGTAACAGTATGGATATCCACATCGACAATTTTGACATTTCTTACGGCGATAGGTAAATTACTTCGTCATGAACCTTATTCATATCTCGTATCATTTTCTTCAACCTTGTAAACTCGCGTAGATGTTTGCTAAGTGGGGCCGAATTGCATTTGGCACAAGGTAGACGTTACGGCCTTGTTGGACGCAATGGTTTAGGCAAAACGACGTTATTAAGAATGATTGCCAGGTACTTTAAACTCTTTCTAATTAATCTTGCTTAAATAAAATCTATTTTTCCTCGTCTTTAGTAAAAGTCTTCGAATTCCGCCTCATATTACTGTCCTCCACGTGGAACAAGAAGTTGTTGGTGACGACACCCCCGCTCTGCAAAGTGTCTTAGAATGTGATTTCAAGCGAGAGTCGTTACTAAACGAAGAAAGAGAGCTTCAAAAACAGATTGCGTCAGGGTATTTCATTTTATTACGTTTTGTAGCTTTTACTTTTAGCTTTACTTTCGATTTCAGTTTTATGTTTACTTCTGTTCCGCCTCTTTTGTGACCTTGCTTTTTACTTGAGTATTAATTTTACTGTCGTGTATTTTATTGTTGTGCTCTTTTGTTTTGACCTATTTGTTCTCCTTATTCATTTATTTCAAATGTTTTCTGGTTAGTTTTTTTTTTCATTACTTTTTTGTTTGTAGTTTGCTTTTTTGTTAACAACTGTTTTATTCTTTAAAAAAAATATTTTGTGTGTGATTTTTAGGAATACAGATCCGAATATATCAGCGCGCTTGACATCTGTGTATGCAGAATTGGAAGCTTGTGAGGCCGCTAAAGCTCCTGCCCGAGCATCTGTGATCTTGCACGGCTTAGGCTTCAGTGCTTCAGCGCAAAGTAGGCCTACGCGGGAGTTTTCCGGTGGATGGCGTATGCGATTAGCCTTGGCCAGGGCGCTGTTCTCCAAACCAGATCTGTTACTCTTGGACGAACCTACTAACATGTTAGATATGAAAGCTATTATTTGGCTGGAAGATTATTTGTCTACCTGGCCCTCGACACTATTGGTTGTGTCCCACGATCGACAATTTCTTGAATCTGTCCCCACTGACATTATTCTTATGCATTCTCAGCGTCTAGAAGTATTCAAGTAAAATGAACTCAATTTTCGTTTGTGAATTCCTTTCTGTGGGTGTGTTACTAATTTTCCATTATAGAGGCAACTATGAAGTGTTTCTGAAGACTCGCAGCGAGAGGCATAAACAGCAAGCCAGAGAATATGAAGCCCAAGCCCAGTTAAGGGCTCATGTTCAAGAATTTATTGACAAGTTTCGTTACAACGCCAAACGCGCGTCTTTGGTCCAGAGTAAAATCAAATTCTTGGAGAAATTGTAAGTTATTTTTTATTATGTTTGTTTGTTTGTTTTGTATTGTATTTATTATTGTAGGCCAGTTTTGCAGCCCGTGGAGAAAGAATCGGAAGTCACCTTGAGGTTCGCAGAAGTTGAGCCTTTATCGCCACCGGCGCTACGGTTAGATGAACTGTACTTCGGTTACACGCCAGGAAAACCTATTCTCGTGAAAGTGGACTTGTCAGCGTCGTCAGAGTCGCGGATTTGTATCGTAAGATATATGTCATGATTGCTGTGTAATTGTATTCTACAGCATTGAATTCCAGGTCGGTGAAAACGGAGCTGGTAAAACGACCTTACTCAAGTTGCTAATTGGCGAACTGGAACCGACGTCTGGTTTGCGACACGCTCACCGTTCCTTAAGATTAGGTTATTTCTCCCAACACCATGTTGACCAGCTGGATTTGTCGTTGTGTCCCATCGCTGTGATGCAAAGCAAATTCCCTGGTAAGCCCGTGGAGGAATATCGTCGCATGCTGGGCAGTTTTGGCGTTACGGGTGATTTGGCGTTGCAAACCATAGCGAGTTTGAGCGGAGGTCAAAAATCCCGCGTAGCTTTTGCCATTATGGCGGCAGCGAGACCCAATTTCCTCATCCTTGACGAACCTACTAATCATTTAGATATTGAAACTATCGAAGCTCTCGGCAAAGCCATCAACAATTTCCAAGTAAATGTCCTTTACACTGAGAAAATGTCTGGAGTTTAATTATCAATCTTTAAGGGTGGAGTTGTACTGGTATCTCACGACGAGCGTTTGATTCGTATGGTTTGCAAGGAGCTATGGGTGTGTGCCGGTGGTAAGGTGTATTCATTAGAGGGTGGTTTTGACCAATACCGCCGATTAGTGCAAAAAGAGCTCGCGGAGTTGTAAAGAACTGTTATCAAGCAACTTGTTATCTTTTTGGAGGACACAAAATAATAAAAAAAAAACTGGCTTAATTTGTACAGCTTGCTAATACAAGCCATTTTGAGGCACTGTGAAAAGGGTGTTGGAAGCTTTTGCGTTTGTTCCATCGACCTAACTTGTGTGTTGGCATGGAGACCTTCCTCTCTTAGGTCGCAGGTATATCTACTGGAAGCTTCCGTAGGAACAAATCAGTAAGAGCACAAGAGTGTTGCAGTTAGTGTTATACTTTGTATAGTTAGTGTTATACAAGTACATTAATGTCATATCGTCATGGATGATGGAACAGTAGATCGTATTTTTGCTGGAGGCTTGGAATCCTTACCGCCTGTGAGTTCCAAAATCGTGCGTATTTTCACCAGTTCAACGTTCACAGGTAAAAGTCTCACCTTGTCGCACTACACAGCTCGAATTCGGAGAGTTAGTTACGTCTTAATGACTTTTCCCGCAAAATCAGATACTTCCATGGAGAGAAATACATTAATGGCGGAAGTATACCCTAAATTGAAAGAATATTGTCGTGAAAAGCACGGGTTGGAGTTTCAGGTCGTAGACATGCGATGGGGAGTGCGTGACGAAGCCACGGATGATCACATGACGACAGAATTGTGCATGAAAGAAATCGACAATTGCCAACGGTTGTCGATGGGACCTAATTTTGTCGTAAGGCCTATTTTGGACTCAATATGTTTGTTCAATTTTTGGATAAATTTTCGGGGGTGGGTAGGTATTTCTGGGTCAAAAATATGGGTATCGACCCATCCCGACGTACATTTTGTCCTCGGAGCTGGCGATGCTTCGTGAAATGCTGGTGACATTAGGGAGCGATGTTAGTTTATTGGACATGTGGTACAAAAAGGACACCAACGCCGTGCCACCGGTTTCTATCTTGCAGCCTATCTCGTCTATCTTAGTGAACTTTAATAACAAGGTAAACAACATGATTGGGCTCCTAAAGAACTTGAGCAAATAGTGTCACTGGGGGTATTGTATTACAGCGGGTGCCGAAGCTTCAGCAACAAGATCAGGCCATATGGTGGGACACATTGGAAAAAATGCAGAAGTTGCTTCGGAAAGCTGCCCAGACTCTGAACCAGCAAGGCAAACTGAGTCATGATGCAATGCATAATTACTTTATGTCTGGTAAGATGTTTTCTGAGGCCAAATTTGAATAGATGACTTTGACCCAAGAACTATGCTTTACCCAATTTTTAGTGACGGAAAGAGAAGTGATTCGGGGTATTTTGAACGTACGCAATACCAAGAATCATTGTTTGGCTTACGTACGAATAATCAACAACATAAATCTCCAAAATCTACGACGTGCTGGCTTGTTCATTGATATTGCCAACCGAGCAGTTGACTCGGAGGCGGTGCGTTTGTTGGCGAATTTGCGTGACGAGCGTTTGCCGAATAAGATTGAACAATCGAATCATCAAAAGTGAGTTTATTACTTCAACACATGACAGTGAAGGGCAAAATATGAGCATTCCTTTCATGCCAAAATCCATAATTCGCAAGTCTAACTAGAAAGCTACAACAATAAATAGTATGCCCTGATGAAAAATTCTTGGAATTAGTTACGACGCGCAAATCATTCGCGGCTTCTCTTAAGGGTTGTTAAATTCTTATTTCAGGAGAAATGCCTATGTTTGTAAAATTAACTGTCAGACCGTACCGGTAAAAATTAAAATTAATGATAACGCTTTCACCGGGGCAATATTTTTCCGAACAATTGACTACTGCTCGACAGCACTGCTGTGGAATTTCCATTGCACGTGCAGTAGTAATTTCACTGTTAAATACTTACCTTGGAGGTGTGGAACCATGCTGTAGAAATTTGACGAATGTTTATGTATGATGACCAAAAGAAGAAACAATCCTGGTTTACATAAACATCCTTGTTAAGGAGCGACATATTAGAGGCTTTTACTGTTGCTTTTTTAAATCACAAGTGCTCAATTTTCGAGTCAGTATCTTCCTTTCGCAGTCGCGTTCTTGTGAGATTTCATTCCAATTAACCTTTTTACAGGTACACTGTTGACTGGATAGGTAGAGATGGCTTGGCTACTGATACTCACGAAGAATATTTGCAGCACTTTATTCAGCACTTTTACAGAAATATCGCTCGTTTGGTCGACCGTGCCATGCGGAAAGAAGACTCGAGTCCCCAAGGGCAAATTATCACAGAAATACTTCAGCATCTGCATGCGTGCAATAATGCCGTCAAAGTAAAGCTTAAGCCAAATAGTTTCTATCAAACTAGGGTATATTTGTAGGTATTTGTTGGACGTGAACCGGATTTGGAAAAGGTCAAGCGTTACATCACAGGCCCTTCAAATCAGCCATTAGTGTTGTACGGTAGTGGAGGATGTGGCAAGACATCATTACTGGCCAAGTCGGCTAGTTTGGTAACTCAATGGCTGTCCAGTCCTTCAAACACCAACCACGAAGCGGATATTGAAGACAATTCCGGATCCAGTTTGTCTTCTGCGTCACGTCAAGAATCGGTGGGTTCCAGTATGACTCCCGTTCATAACGGTGACACAAGCAGCGGCGTTTCAAGCGCTCGCATGAGCCAACAATCCCAAGATCTACCCGAAGATACAATCCCCGTTGTGGCAGCCGATAATGTACCCAAAGCGTGTGATGATGAAGTCAACTGCGAAAGTGTGAAACCCGTCTTGGTTACACGGTTTTTGGGGACCACGCCTGATAGTAGCGCCTTAACTCCGATGCTTCTTTCAATCTGTCAGCAAGTATAACAATTTACCCCATCTTTTGTCCTCAAAGCTTGCAAAATACTGTGGTAGATCTCATATAACTACTTGTTGCCCTTCGAAGCCATACCAGACGACGTAGTTCCGCTAACGGCTTACATGAAACAATTACTGAATTGTGCCACTAAAGAACAGCCGTTGCTGCTTTTCTTGGACTCGGTGGATCAGATTGGCGGAGCGCAAGATGCCAATAAAATGACTTGGTTACCAACGAAACTGCCACCCAATTGCAAAGTATGTCTGTTTTGACTCGCTCACGAAACATACCAAGTTCTGTATTTTAGATTGTTGTATCTTGCGTGAATGAGCTTGAAAATCCTGAAATCTCGCGAGATTATCAACTGTTACGAAGAATGATTGACACGGAAGAAAATTTCGTTGAATTGTCAGCTTTAGGAGAAGAACTGGCAATGCAGGTTATAAAGTGAAGTTAATTTCTATTTGGGGAAAGGGACGAGAGATTTTTAATTAATTTGCGTGAATAAAAGGCAATGGATGCGTGACGCACATCGAGATTTGACAAACTATCAATGGAGAGTTGTATCCAATGCCTTAGGCCGTTGTTCTTTGCCAATCTTCGTGAAGCTTGTCTTCGCAGAAATTAACCGTTGGAAGTCGTTCAGTCGAGCGCAGGAAACTCATTTAGCTTCCAATGTGATGGACAGTATCATGATGCTCTTTGAAAGAATTGAGATCCAAGTATTATCCAATTCATAAAAGGAACACTATTTTTGACATGAATGCTACTCTCAGCATGGACGAATCCTAGTGTTTCACGCATTAGCGTACATCACAGCTTCTAGGAGTGGTTTATCCGAATCTGAGCTTGAAGATCTTCTCTCGCTGGATGACCGCGTCCTGGATGACGTGTACCAATATCACATGCCACCTGTGCGGCGTATTCCACCACTGCTGTGGACCCGTATTCGCAACGACTTGCCGAACTACTTGTCTGAACGAGAAGCCGACGGGGTGTCCGTGCTAAATTGGTACCATAGGTAAACCGCCATTTCGACTTTTGCCTTCGCAAGTACCAGAATTTGTTCTGCGAATGTGTTTTGTTCCGTTGATAGACAGTTTAAAGAAGCTGCCAAGGAACGATACTTCAAAAACGTTAATATGGCCATTTATTTCCATTCTTCCATCGCGGAGTACTTCTTGGGTAAGTACTTTGTCACCATTCCTAGACTTCTTTATTGTGTTTCATACAATACTGTATTGTATTCGTAAAAAGTCGGCACAAACCGAATGATTGTATTCGGAATGCACGTCTGTTGGTAATAATAAATGCTCCTAGAGTGCGAACTTAGTTGATCTAGCTCTATAACTTCGTTGTCGGTTGCAATGAATGCTTCTATGGTGAAAGGCACCAAGTAATTACGTGAACTATTCGGCAAACAATCACTAGTGGCGATTAAGATCAGGCAAGTTATGTGTATTCAGAATACGACCTCTGGCTTGCGTCGATTTTTTCACGGGTGTTTACAGTTTTTCACTGAAAATATTCAGGAACTTGGGGAGGTGGTAAACCTAAACCGTTCAAGTTTACGGAAATCCAACGCATGCGTTTTAACCTCACGGAGAAAGAAGGCGAAGCCGATCGTAAAGTACCTCTACAACCGTTGGTATTTTACGGCAAAGATGGTACGGTTTCTCGCTATAACCTAAGAAAGGTGGGCGCTAGATTGCTCGGGTGGGGACAAACGCTAACATAATGGGAATTGTCCACAGTTTGGGGAATTGCCGTATCACTTAATACGTGCCAGACGGTTCGATGACTTGTACAATCACGTGCTGTTTAACTACCAGTGGCTGCATGCCAAACTGTCTTCATGCCCGTTACAAGCAGTTTTGAGCGATTTTGAAGACGCGTGCAACAACCTGGAAGACAGGGACGTTTCCAGGTAAATCACTGATATTTCGTCAATACTTTCAGTGTATTTAAAAAGTTCAAATATAAAGCCCTCTTTTAATCACCCTTAACTAAACGGTATCCTTCGTGTAATCTAAAATCCACAAATAAACTGAACCCGGATAAAACACCCCGCTCCAGAAAGTACGTTCGCCAAAAACGCCGGTAAACTACCCGTTTTAATGCATTATGCTTTTTTTTTCAATCTTACGTTTTTCTGTCGTTTGATGCGTTAGAAAACCACACCCATTTTTGTTTCGCTAAATCCATATAACTCGCATGTTTCACTAAAGTTTCTCACAAATGACCAACTGTTCAATGTTCACCATATTTGCGAATTAAATGCCGCCATGATAAGTGTCTCTCCTAGTGTTTCCGCACGCCACATTATTACCCTGAAACTACAGAAAATTCAATCATTATTCATTTGTTGCCCTAAAACTTCGAAGGAAATGGAGGTAATGAAAGACCAAATATGGCGACGTTCAATTTGCACAGATACTTGTTCTACATGGTGAAACAATAGATGCTTACCTTGACGTTTTAAAGCGAAGAAAATAAATACAGTGCTCTCCACTTAAAAAGAGGAGCTCGGGATCGAGTTAACGATTTTGTCTTACGCGGAAATGCATCTTATCAGGACTCTCATTTGCTTAAATGTTGCAAGTTGGGACCTTAAGCTTTGATTCTAGTTAAATGGAATTTTTTCTTACCCAAATTCGACTTAAGTGGAGTCCATTGTATATATATTTTTCCTTCATAAATAAAATTCTAATACAACCCCGAAGCTGGTCCCTGACGTTTGTGGTACCGCTTTAGGGAGATTATGCTGGTAGCGGATGCGTTGCGACTGGGTGGTGCCATATTAGGCCAGTATCCAGACATGTTAGCTCCTCAGCTAATTGGGCGGTTGTTGCCAGAAGCTCCTTCACACGTCCATGTCAAACAATTACTGAAACAGTGCGACAAAGAAGGACCTCAACACTGTGCTTTGTTGCCGGCAGCTCATTGCATGCATACACCCGGTGGTCCTTTAAAAGTACGGCACTTTTTACATCTCTCCGCCATGTTGTTTTTTGTGTACACGAAGACATTTATCAGCGTAAGAAACGTGCTTCACTGTTTGTATACTAACAAAAGGTCACATTGAAGCTCAGCAGCTAGCAGTTAAGCAACCAGCAAACTTTCCTGCGAACTTACTTGGTAACGGAAAGTACAGACTACATTAAGTTTGAGCTATTCCATGCCATCTTCTTTGCCTTCTAAACGCCACATTAGGTCGTAGTCACGTTTTATTCGCAAAGATTGCTACATTTGGCATTAGATTTATTGTTTAACATAAGTTTCTTGATGGAGGATCGTATAAATGACCCTTTTTCGTGCCAGTACTCCCTAGAAGGACATCAATTTGCCGTGTTTGGATTTTGCCTAACGTCAGACTACCGCTACGTAGTCTCCGTTTCTAACCGATTCTTAACGTGGGATTTGTCCACCTCCGATTTAACGCGAGCGGTCAATCCGGGTATCGAAGGAGTCTTCCAAGGTCTCGTTTTAAGCCCGGATAATAGGTTTGCAGCTGCATGGACCAACAATGGACAGGTAGTGGACTGGGGGTTTTGGTTGGAGACATGTTAAAATTAAAAAAAAAAAAAAAAAAAAAAAACAATTTGTGTTTGAAATATTTCCAGACTGCAATCCTAAACTTACTGACCAGCGAGTTAGCGTTGCTCAACAATCCGTTCAAGGTAGATACTGTCAAAGGAGCCTGCTTGCTCGACACGCATTGCTTCGTTTGGAGTGCTCACGAATGGGCTTTGGTCACCTTGCAAGGGCAGGTGTTGAACGTAAACTCTAAAATGGGTCTCTCAGAAATGCATTTGCTGAGCATGGATTTCACTTCACTCACGGACTATACGTTTATACTTTGGACTGGACAATTGGAAAACAAAAAGCTACAGTTATGTACCGTACAAGGGAAACAAACATCACTACCACTAGACTTTTACAAGTAAATATGTTTATTTCCCGTTATAGATTTAAGGAAAATGAAGTGCCAGTTTATTCTTAACTTTTCAAGATTTTCATTTTAATATTAATCTCCTAGTGGTTTTAAATGTAATTTACTTTAATTGTTTTTCGTCTTGTCATTTTTGTTCTTTACTTTTTATTATTTGCTCATTATTCCGTTTTATTTGGTTTATTATATTTTGACTAATGTTCGATTCATAGTGCACTTGTGGTAAACCGCGCGCGGACGATTTTGTATGCTAGCGCGGACATGAAAGCAGCGAACGTCAGCGTTTTCCATCTCAGCGGGAACAATAATGCTAACGAGTGCATCAAGTGGATCCCAGAATTTTGTTTGGAAGGTAGCCAACCATTGTTACAACTGAAACTTTCTGAGGTTGAAGATTTCTTGCTGGGTACCACTGCACTGGGTTTCGAAGTCTGGGACTTAACCAAAGGCCAAAGTAGCAAGCGATATGACTTTTTGCTGCCTGCCGGAGTACGTAATATTTCGGTCAAGCTACTCACTTCGAACAGCGTAGTGATGAGCAAAGATGCCGAGTATGCCATTGCGGGTGTTCGCAAGAACTTGTACGTTTGGAATGCGAAAAACTCGCAGTTAGTCAAAACATTGGATGCACACTTTGGTCGCATTCTTGCCCTTGCTCCCTTCACTGCAGGTCCTTGGAATTCGGTAAGAGTTTTTCCTATCGACAGAGGTTGGAGAAAATGTAGTCATTGCCTGCAACTTCAAATTTTCGGGCTTAGGTCTGTGGGGCAATTCGTTTATGTTGTCTTGAATTCCTGTAACTTATTAAAATTTCGTTTACACTTTTTTTTTTTTTACTTTCCGCGTAGGCTTGCGTCTATTACGGTGAAACAGTCTATACAACAGTCCTTTACACTTACCTAGTATTATCCTGCTAGAGAAGTTAGCAATTTAACATAATACGATCACAATATATATTTACTTGAACGGGAATAGTCCGTTGACTGCCCGGCCATAACTTACCATTTTCAATGTTACAGAAAGCTAACTGAAGCTGTAAACAAAATATGCTATTATAGTAACTCCTCATTCGTTAGGAGCAAGGGAGTTTGTTGTTGTTTTATCGAAGCTAGCTTAAAAAGCCAGCAACAGCAGTAATTAATTTCGTTCCAGAGAAAAGACGAAGCTTTGAATTCATAAAATGGTCTCTTGGAATTGGCAGAAATATTCAGGGCTATTTTAAAATGACTAAAAATCATTTTCAGGTTATTACATCATCAATTGATCGTACGGTGAAAGTTTGGAACATCAACCACATTTTCGAGCAAGTGCACGTCATTGATAGGCACGAATTGCAGATCGAATCGATATGGTACGCATAGTCAAAATTGTGAGGTACGCGAAACTAAAAGAAAATTTGCTTACCTTACGTAGCGTGTGTCAGAAAGCCAACTTGGTGGTTACGGTAACGCGAGGCTGCGTTGGTGTGTGGCAGTTGCAAACTGGTAAGCTCATCGACCGTTTAGCCGACTCGGCGCTCGGCGCCATTGTTACTCATGCCGTAATCAGTCGCGACGGGAAGTACATTATCTCGGCAGAATCCGGCAACGTGTTGATCTGGGATTGGACCACGCGGAAAGTGGTGTTCAAGACTGCTCAGCCATCCGTTAAGCAATTAACACTTCTCGATGTTGATGATAACGGCGATCCGGCACCGAGAGAACAACGGTTCCTCGCTGCTTCGCGGTTAGGTACAGGGACAGAGGGTCGTGCCGTATATGTTATGCGGTAAACAGATCACATTCTAAGTGTTTTAAGTTCGTAGTAACGGAACGAGGTTTCGCAGAGAATTGCCGACCGGTATGCCTGTATACGAAGTTGAGTGCCCTGTCCGGTCTTTCCGTCCAGCCGTGTTCACGGGAGACGGATTGCTGCTGGTATGTGTAGGAGTTGAACGTAACCGAGATACGCTCTTCGTTTTCCAGGCTGTTACGGGCCTGCTGCTGCACAAGTTTTGCCCGCGTCGGCAAGTGACGAAAGAATGCTTAGGATTGAAGGTGTTACCCGGTAAAGCTGCACACGTCGCATTAATGGATCAAGACAAAGGTTTGTTCATCAGCAATTTGTTGCAACTATCGGAGTAAGATGTTTTTTTATTTACGTTTATTTTCTCCTTGAAAGGGGTGGTGTTCGATGTGAGGAATAGGAGGCATGTGAGGACAATTCGCCATTGGACGGGACCTACGACGCAAGATGGACGCTACGCATTGTATGCTCCGTCTCGAGGTGGCTTGGAATTGATTGAACTGAAACACGGCACCACAGTGTTTAACTTAATTCCTCGTATTGCGGAAGGCATGTTTTCGAACATTTCACTCTTTGACAAAACTGACCAGTTTGTGATGTATTACCACAGTGGTCGAAGGACGGTTCGACTCTTCAGGTTATTTGCCGATACTTATTTCGTTTTGTCGTAACTTGCATGATTTTTTCTCCGTTGAAGAGTTCGAGATGGGGTTCAACTAGCAGATTACAGACTTCCAGCAGAGCTAAGCTCAATATGTAGCACAGACGACGGAAGGTCACTGATTATTGGCACTGTTGATGGATGCCTGGCTGTCTTGTGTATTGTCGACCCTGTCGTTCACGAAGCTACGGACTATCTAGCCAACTTACCTTCAAGACTCATGTTAAAAGTAATACACACAGATATTTTGCCGCGTTGAATGTATGCTTAACTTTTCACTAAATAGATTTACTTTTTTCGACTTGGTAAGTTAACTAGTTTGATTATTTTATCCCTTGGGTAATTACTGTCCTAGTTAACTTAGTTTATGTTTTTCAGGTTTTCTTCTTACTTTACACTTTAGTTTAAGTAACGCACTCTGTTTTTGTTCTAGTATGCATCTTAGTTAGTCGGTTTCGTAATTTCAATAAACTGCACTTGTTCGCCTGTTGCAGGCATGGTCATTTGTAGGATTAATGTCATTACGTTGTTTTCCCTTAGGGTATTGGTCATGTAAATGTGCACAACACCAGTGATCATCGAATGGAGGGAGCAGGACATGGTAATCGCCCGCCCATGTCTTTCCGGACAGCAGCAACTGTTGCGGCTGCTTGGGCGCAAGCAAATGCCTTTTCTAGACCGGTGTCGGCTCGCGCTGCAAATACTGGAAATGAAACAAACTCGCAAGCTTGTACTGTGTCATAAATCTTTGTGCTTAAGACGAAAACGCAGTCATATCAAACTCTGCATACGCCGAAATTTTCCTCCATTTTTTTACAGTTCTTAAACAGTTGCCTATTTTGATATCAAATATGAACCTATTAGTTGAGCATGTGAGCATAGCTCCACTAATAGTTGTTGTTAGTCAGAATTCTAAATATACACTGTCGTCTGCATCATTTGTTTTCCTACAATGTAAAGAAAATATTTTACGTTAATTTCTCACAGAAAAGTTTTTTTGTTTTTTTTTTAAATCAGCTACTTCTGTGAAACAAGTGCCGGAATTCTTTCCTGGTCAAAAAGACCGTATTCCTTTAATGTGAAATACGTTAAAAGCACAAGATACAACAGTTAAGATGCCGCAGCTGAGTATCAATATAAGTGTATAAATAAATCAATGTATAAATTGAACCGTACATATACATAACTACATACTTATATACAAAGTTCTGATAAAAAATCTGAGACTACAGTGAACATTCAACATATCACGTGTTTCCCTGGTTAATATTTTGAGTAGCTTTTACGTACGGTAGTCCTCGAATAGTAACCCTAGGTTTTGCTTGGTGATGGGTTTTCTTATATAGTGCAATTACCGACACGCGAAAAACGAATGTTATTAGAGACTGTGCGGAGTGAATTTGGAGAATGGCTTCAAGAACGCAGGTCCAAATTCTGTCACGGCAGATCTGTAGGTTCCGTGTGTTTTGTCGCTCTTAGTTTATCAATGTGACGAAAATGCAACTCGGTACCATTTCAATGCGCTGCAACAATCTCGAGGGCAAAATTGAGCTCACTATGAAAGTCTAAGAAATCTTTGCAACGAAATGAAGTCTTCGAAAACTATTGACAGAATGATGTCACGCTTTGTTGTCGTTACAGAGAAGTTATTTTTGTTACAACTAATCGAAGTTGTATTAAAAAAAACTATTGATAACTATGGATATCCTTAGATACCGGTGCTATGTAGTCTACTACTTTGTTGTTAGAACATAATTATGTAAGTACTATCACAACAGTACACCCAGTCGCGGTTAAATACCGAGAAGATTTTAGAACAACTGGAATAACGTGGAATGTATTCGGCCAAAAAATAAGAAATAATGTCACATAATGTAGCGCAAATTGGCTGCATACCTTTGAACACAAACGGCCTAGCACAAACAGTAGCCTTTTGTGTCAATTACACATAATTCCTCAAAGGTTAATAGATACTTGTTTTCAGCTTTAAATTTGACGTATACAATGGAATGGTCTATGGGGAATTTTTCCCAATGCCCAACAACTCGCACAGGCTGCACTAGACTGAGAATCACATCATGCATAAATTGCTATACCTTTTTCCGAAGAAACCCAGAATTTCCATGCGCTAAATCTCACGGGCAATACTGTCAGTGAAGAAAACAAAAGCAAAGGTAACTTCAAGTCCAGTTTTAACAAGAGACGGGGGAGACAACGTGCAATACGCAGCATTAAGATAGTTTTAAGATACAAAGGTAAGGTTTAATCCAGGGCAAGATTTGAACACGATCTCTTTGTTTATTACATGGCAGACGCATTAGGCAACTTGGTCAGGGGCAAAGCTTTTTCTTCATAAGGATAATAATTTCCCAAGCTACTCTCTTCACCGTATCTGTTACTAATCACTCGGTTGCTGCCGTTCTCCGACTGTCGGTGAGGCATTCGGTTCGAGAGACAGTCAAAGGTATTCATATTTAAACCACCGGAACTCAGCAAGGACTCGTAACCCAAATTGAACGCGGCTAAGTTTCCCCGCAGCGTGTCAGTTGACTGAGTGGAATCATGCAATGAACTGCTCACGGTTGACGCTACGGACGTAGGCGAATTGGTCTGCAAGCGACTCGGGAGCGTATTGAGACCGTTAAGCGCGTTACTCAGACTTGCTGACGTCGACGAACCTATCACAGCACATACTTGTCCATTAGTACCCCGCTTCACTGTATACACTAATGCTTTCAGTAATCACTAATTATAAATCAGCTGCTTTCAGCTCCCAAGACACCTCCTCGCTAGCCATGCATCACCCAAATGTGCAACATCTACGTACCTAAGCCACTGATGCTGTACGTCTGGTAGCCATTTGACGTCATGCCGCCATTTCCTTGATGCAGTGGACTAAGTTGATTGAGTTGATGAGTCAAAGACTGACCAAAACTCGCCATTGGCATGGAAGGTTGACTCAACTGTCCCAGACCTTGCATTAAGAAATTCACGACAAACAAGAAATGTTGAGTACTGAAAAGTTACAAATCATCCTAATATCACTTACTTGATGAAAGTCCCCATCTTGCTGAATCATGGGTACCAAAAAGCGAGGGCGTTCCGAAAGGTTCGACACCTCCAAATGGTGGCAAGTTGTGTGAAGGAACTAGACCACCGGGCGACCGAAACACGTTGGATGTCTTCTTACGTTTCTTCCATTTAGCGCGTCGATTCTGGAACCATACCTGTGTCCAACAGTGACAGCCATTACAAAATTCCTTGCTCATGCATTCGTTCTCAATAGTTTACATTGCAAAAGATTACTATCCTCCACTCGATAACCACCTGCAGCCGAATTTTTTTAGTATTGCTTTTTTTTAAGCTTTAACTGTTGGAAAGGTGACACATTCTTGTTGAGCTGACAAAAGTCGCACATCGGTTACATTCGCCCCTTTACAAACTTAGTTGACACCCACGTTGTCTGTTACATCCAAAAGGACTTGCTAGTCTCTCCCGGCAGTTATTTGCATAAAAGAAAAGGTGGCAAAAGGTTTCACAAGCAAATATTCTCCCTACCAGCACATCAAAACGTACAGTACACAAAAGGAATGCGGAATGAACTAGCCACATTGGTTAAAACTACGCTATAGAAAGAAGAAGAATGTTACGTTACCACTGCCGGTCAAATCCCTCTAATCAAACATTAACTTACGCATAGTAAGTCCTATAGAACCACACAGTCTCAAAGCATAATCCGGTTATGAAATTATTCTTGGGGATCAAACTAGTTAATTTTATTCATAAGCTAGGGTGCAAGGCTATTTTCCTCTCCCCCCCCCCCACTAATCCTTACTTCTACCATTTTTCTCATATGGCTTGATAAGTGCTTCCTATCAAACACTTGCTTGGACAACGAAAGATCAACAGAGTTCTCCGATTCTGCACATTTTTGGACTGCGATAGTGTGCATTCGACAAGAACACTTTTTACAAACTCCATTGGGTGTCTAACAATCAACATTTGAAACTAAGTGACTAATTTGCTAGAAAGACGCACATTTCGTAAAGTACCTTCTAGCAAGGAGCTCAACATCTTTCACTGAAAAGCCTTTCATTTTTTGCTAATCGGACAGCTTATTAACCGCTTTTCTATGGAGGAAGAATACGAAACGCGTCAAAACTCTTACAGCTAACGATTACCAGACACGAAGCTACACCACCCAACAAACGTGACGATAATTATTAATAGGTGCTCAAACTTCACACAAAATAGGGAATTTCGAACGAAATTAATTTTCTCATACAGACGTGCAGCGTACTCACAGCTAAGTTTTGGTACATGTCACTAGCATTAAGCCCGACATCCGAAACAACCATTTTCATTGTCGGGTATACTTATGCGGAAACTCTCTTCATCGTACAAAATACCCCCTGTTGCCACCCTTTGCTGACTTGCAATTCAAACAAGGAGGATAAAGCAAGTTAGCAAAGGGCCATGTCACGTGGCAAGGGATACTTTTTTCGGGGGGGGGGGGGGCGACGCTCCCCTCTCTCAGTTCATTTACTGCCTTATTTGCTCCATAATACCTCTCCGTCTGGCCATTACAACCCCCTGGCTTTAAGGTCTTAGGCCTAATTTATGACGTGATGAAATCCACACAGTAATCAATAGCACAGCAAACAGTTGATGAAACATCGATTCAGATAAGAGCAGGCAAAGATTCACTTGTTTCCCTCAGTGAGAGATTATAAAAAGTCCTTTTTTACCTGGACACGCGACTCCGTGAGGCCGATCCGCATGGCAATCTCCTCTCGCATGAAAATGTCCGGGTAGTGAGTTTTCGTAAAACTGCGTTCTAGTTCACTCAACTGAGCAGGGGTGAAACGGGTGCGGTGACGCTTTTGTTTGCCCGATTTGTCATTCGAATCCGAGTTCTCTGACAGGTTGTTGTTGACATTTACACTCATCGGGGTAGTACTGCCGGAAGAATAAATCGGGTTCGAAGCGCCCATGCTATCGTTGATGTGTAGTCCCATGGCCAAGCCAGAAATGCTGCTGTCTTCCGTTTTCGGGTAATGCAATTTCGACGAAACTTCACACTGATGACGTAGGTCTTTCGGGCCTAGAAATACGGGAACGTGAAGATACACGTAAGATTGCATTGCTCTTCGTGGCCACTAACTATTCAATTATATGAAGCTTTTGACCTGGCAATTTGACTAACGACAATATTTTCTCTGGATCGTTGTGACAGGTGAAGTACCCGGTCAATTTTTGAAGAAAATGTAAAGGTCAATTCCCAGAGAATGATAACGGTTAGTGTCAACCTCCCCATAGTGTCGCAAACCTGAAACTACTATGAGAAAAAAATAATTCTAAAGAAGTCCCTTCACTAAAGCAAAAGGAAGGTTAGAAATTTGAACTCGCACTTTCTTTGCAAAGGCAGATTTAGCATGTAAACTGTTCGGTATTGGCCTAAATTTCAGTGAAGGGGGTACAACGAAAGAATGGAATGGGTGGATAGAGGGAGTTTAAAAAGGGAAGGATGGTTAATTACGTTTTCCAAGAAATGTGGAGCTATACGAAACCTGGTGTAATTTAATCCTGACGCCACTAGTTGATGCAAAAACTTTCCACGAGGAGAAAGGCTCTGACAATCAAACATTGCGAAAACTTACCAGTGGAATGTCCAGCTAGATGAACCAACATCCTTTCACGCTTCCACTTTGGAAAGCTTGATCAGCTCGAACCAAAAGACGAAGTGTCCTAAACTGGCACGGATTTTGCAAACGACACGGTCAAATTCACTAGCTACTGTGGATCTTTTTTTGAAGACACGTGCATAAGATGGTTTGAGCTGCACTCTACTTTCTCAATTAGGATTTAATCAAATTAGGCTCAGATGACCCCGGGCACGGACCCACTCGACGACACACCTTCATGATCCAATCGGCTGCTGTCAACTAAGAGTCAATTTTCTTGCTTAAAAGGTCACAAGAGGTGGAATCAGGGGCAGGTTGGGACAATACACCAACGTCTAACCTGCTGCACTCTCGTCACGGTTGTCTTCGCGCAGCTAGCCTACCTTGCCTAATTGACGCGGGAAAAACGGAAGCCAACAGGGTACCACGCCTATGGGCGGGTCAGTAGTACCACCAGAGCCAGTCATTGTCCTGGCCGTGAGCTTAAGCGCCCAATGCCATTAGAAATGTAATGAGCATGTGTAAACCCAGACGACCACGTCTTTAAACCTCGTGAAATCGTAATTGTCCATTATGTTCGACCTTCCTTAGAAAAAAGATTTTCTTGTAGGGAGTTACTGTCAAGTCTTCTCTTTTTTTCCAATATTTCATATTTCATCCTTCGGCACATACGCACAATCTGGCTTTCAATGCAGCTGATTGCGTTTTTCGATGGTGAGCTAGGCAATTGTGCTTTAGTATGCGATTCTGGTAAGTTCTATTGTTTTGAAAAATCCTCCACAGGTGACAGCCGCGTGTCAAGTGCTAGGATTCGGTTGAACAAAGCTTTGCGGCACCTTCGAACTGACCGATATGTGCTTATCTTCTCTATACAACTCTTTGGGGATCCATGCTTTAAGGTTACCACATAGTTTTCTTTGTTTTTGCTTTTTTCGATTCCTTGGAAGACTTTGGACTACCTTTGTAGGTATAGTTTTCTATTGTTTCGATGAGTTGGAGGAATGCGCGCCTTCCGCATCGATGCTCCCACGATGGACTTGACGTTGCAGTCACCAAAGTCCACAAACAGTAAAAACACCCAAACCTGGCGAAATAATATGTCTGGTTATATGTCATAGGGTTAAGTGAGAGCTTGTTCAAATAGAAAGAGAGATAAGGGACATGGTAAGGTTTTCTGGGACCTTTTGACTCTTAAGCCGTACCTTTTGCACGGTTGCTCAGCAACCCTTCGCATGATGAGGATCCCGAGCAGTCGAGATGCGACTAAACGTCGGGTCGAGCAAGGCAGCCACCCAGGTATTCTCTACCTTAATTGAGTTTTATTGGTTTACTGTTATTGAACACATATATAACAAACAATCCTGCACAGCCAAGTCCCCACCCCTCTAACTCTCCTTCCAGGGTTTAATTTCGGGGCCACGTGTATCTTCCAACCCTCCTGAACAATCATGTCAACATAAATTCTTTCACCAAACCAGGCATGACTGCTTAATCAAGTTGCTACCGGAAACGTTCGGTGAAATTCCTACTTTCTACCGTAATAACTTTCGTCCGTAAGAAAGGAAAACAAATGGCGCAGATCATGACACGGAAACTCGCACTTGTTTGCTTTCGGCTAGTGTTGTTTTACAGTTACAAAACTGAGGGATTCGTGTTTGTTAAAGCTATAAATAAACTTTAGTTTCGCACTAACAATTAGCAACTCCTGTACGGCTAAGAACCTCACGGTATTTCCCTTACAGAACTTCAACACTAACAAGAAGTGCTTCGACAACCATGTCTGAAAACTGTGCGACTTTTAATTGTAGCCTTATTTAATAAATACGTCATACCGGGTCGTGAAACACAACAAGAAATCTTTGCATTTTTCCCAGTAAGTATTCGAGTGCAGTTCTTCTTTATAGCAACTATTTTGGATGTTATCTCACAATCCAGAAATGCACAACGATATATATTTTTGATTCCTCTGGCACGAGAAGTACTTATTTTAATTAAGCACACGCACACAGTAAATCCTTACGAACATACACAAGAATATTTTCAAATGTAATTAATAAATTATCTGTATCAAGTACAACTAGAATTTTTTACCTGAATATTTTAAGTTTAAGTTGCTCGTATACATCAATGCAGTGCTAGCATGTAAAATTATATTGAACGCACAAGGACAGCGATAAACTTATCTTATGCTAGTGATGCTCAACACCATCAACTAGTGTCAAGCATTTAAGATTAAACAACAATCGTTTATTCGAATTTTCCAAAATATAATTTATACTTTAATAGAATATTTAATACGTATTATTTCCAAGAAAGGTAAAAATATAATACACCTTATGGCCTCTACAAAAGCTATCGAATGCACAACAGTGAATTGCCCCGAGTTGTGTTAACTGCTGAAGTATTTTAATATTGATCAAGTTGAGACCTTTAGCATTCAAAATAAATAACCAAATAAATAGAAGCACAAAATTATACTTAAACTTCAGTCATCCTCACTTCATGGATAGCAGCGCAACTGTGAATTTTTTTTAGAACAATGTAACTTGCAGCAATGATTTTTTCAGTCGAGTGAATATATTTCTAGAAAGTGAGCAACGATTACTCATAGACGAAATAAAATGGTGAGAAAAAGAAGCTTAACTTTTGAAATGATTTCAGAAAATCGCCTCTACGATAAGCTTTAGCCTATAATTCATCCCTGGTATAGAGCTCGCTAGTAGAAAATTTACCCAGAAAAAGAAGCCGATAGGCTAGGATGCTGAACAACTATCAAGCCAATAATATTGATTCCTCATTGTTCTATCATAGATTTAGCATAAGTGGGCAAAGTACGGGTGGAGCACAGGGTCTGGTGGCAAATTACCTTTTGTTGACACGACACGTGTTGCCTTCTATGTCAATCCGGACTATGGAACTGACGCTGTTCATTAACCGTACCCATCGGGTGTCCGTGAAAAGAGAAAAGAAAATGGCAAAAGTTTAGAATAGGGAGAAACCTAAGAGGCAGAAAATCTCAAACGAAGGGGAAGTTTGCGTTACAGCAACCCGCCCAGCAAATCACTGTTGACGACAGTTTCATTAAATCCTTGGCTCCTTTCTCCCTCTCCCAAACCCCTCCAAACCTCTCTCGCCTAGTACAGTACGGATACGTCTATACCCTCACTAAGCGTCTTGGGTATATTATAGCAACAATATTACCTCCCTTAGTTCGGGGTGCGTCATTCTTGCGATTCCAAGAAAAGTAAGAAACGCATTTAAAGACAACAAAGAAATTTGGGAAAGGGTATCAGCATGGGACAAATTAGTCAACAAAAGAAAAAGGCCTGGGACCATGGTCGCTAGTCCAGTTTCACTGCAGTGCAAGTGCTTTAAGACTGGCGAAAAGGTTTAGAAAAAAGGGAGAAAAACCTTTAGGGATTTGACGGCCATTGCCACAACGCACGGATTTTGCTAGGGTTTCGGGGGGGAGGGGGGCAAACACACATGGTTGTAGTTTGCTCTTGAACTTGACGAGCTGAACTTGTTTTCCTGTTCGTGTCCAGACTGGTGTTAATCAAAAAGCTCCTAAAATGCCGTTTGCTAACGTTTAGGATAGTAAAGCCCTACATTTTCGACCTGGTTGACCTTTTTCGTGTACTAGCACCCTCAAAACCCTTTCGGGTTGGGTGGAATGGGGTATCCAACTCCTCGAGCCTTTTCTGTGCTCGTCCTTATTTATCCCTGGCGACTAAAGCTCCCCTCAGCCTCCAATGGTCTTTTTCTTTACGGGTTCAACCCCGGCTGGCGGGCGATTGTTGTGGTTTAGGAAGGCACAACACACACCGAACACTATGGCACGGACGGGAAAATACAGTGCGAGAATGGAAGAATCCCGGTCATCCATTGCCCAGGCTTACGTTGTCAGCGAGGAATAGACCCTGTCCAGCCACGCAGAGCTAATAGAGTGCTTTGCTGACCAAATAGCTTTCCACAACTTATGGTGACAACCATATATGGCTTCCTTTTTCGCCACAACTAGACACTTTATGGCGTATGTGAAGGCCAAAGGAAGAAGAGCAAACAAGCCAAGCATCGGCTTGCCACGAACCCCGTGACAAAATTTGTACGCCGGATAATAGGGTTGTATTTCCTACCACAAAGTTCTGTCGGGCTCATTTTCGCACAGAACGCGACAACAAAGAAAAGTAAAACCATTTAACTTGGCCAACTTGATGACGCAATAATGGCCTTGGTTTCGATAGAGCTAATAGAGACGTGAATGCCGAGAAGTTTACAGTATTACAGATAGTAAAATAAAAATTATTTAAAGACGAATTAATTTACAGGAATATAAGTGTAGTTGTAGAAAGACATACATCAGAATTACAGAAAATTACCACAAAAAATATATTATTGTAGAAATTCAGGACGTATTGCTGGCAACAAGAATTGTTGTCGGAAGTTAGGGAACGAGAACAAAGTGAAAAAGAATATTGAAAGATCTCTAGTTTAACACGTTTTGCCACTCGGAATCCCGCGTCTCCCGGGATTACGTGCGATGTTCTCCCAAACCTCAGCGCGGTACGTCAAGGGATTACGTGGTAAATGGCGACGAGAGTTAGTAAAGAGGCAAACCTAAGAGGAATGCAATATGTTTTCATTTCCGAAAGGGAATAGGGCGGTATGGGAAGAACTTGTCAAAAAACGGAGTGAAGTGTTGGTTTTGTTGGCATACTTGCTTCACCTATGATTTCTGAATTTCGAGTAAGCTATTCCAATCGGGAGCAGTAGTGCCAATATTTTGTTGGTAAGGGTAGTTTCAGAGATTTGCAAAATAAAAGGCAAGCCAGAAGTTTGGATCCATTTTGCATGCCGTGACCCAACTTTGCATTTGTAGTCTATGGGATCTTAAAAGGAGCGTGTTCGCAGTACAGTGGCCAACGTTATACGTTTCCCATTGGATTCGACGGCGATGGATGGCATTTCCCAGGGGAAAACACAACACGGCTCGCCCATTAGACAATGCATGGCTAATAGAAACCTATGATCTGAAAACCTTTTTCTGTTCTGAATACAAAACACATCCATAGAGATATCTCACAGTGCAACAACTCCTGCAGAAGAAGGATTTTTTTAGAGCAATTTTCTTGTACTTTTCTTACTTTAACCATGCATTGTAGCAATAAAGTCATTATGATCTCCCAGAAGTTCTTTATTTCTAGCTTTCTTTTGTCTCAATGGATTTTAAGTTATTTAAAGGAAGCGCAGACGAAAGAAAGCGCGTGCGATGGAATGAGCAAGCACTTTGGCTTGATGAGTATAGCTTTTTATACATTGATTGACGAAAAGTAGACTGGGTAGAAAGGCAGGAAGTTAATCATTGAGACGGAAGTTGAAAGGTTATAAGTCATAGATGCAGATAGGTAAATAATCGATCGTTATTAAACAAGGCTGTTAGGACCATAGGTGGGAACTGATTAATGATGGTAGGCACGTGGGCTCCCATTAACGACTCATCCGGAAGCGGGTTTTGACGGCCAGTCCTTTTATCTAAATGGATGACAAGGAGGATCAAAAAGCACGGGCGTGGTGCGGTTTATTTTACAAAATAAGTGTTACCTATCAAGAGAGCCCAGGGTTAAAACCACCCCAAGTGCCAAAGTTCACCTATGTTTTACGGACACGCATTAGTTTACGTTGTCATTCATAGCCCACTAGAGAACGATTTCACGGGTTTGAAATCTTTGTTAACTTTCTAACCTTCAAACGGTTCGGTTTCGTAATCTTTTAGTGCTCAACCAAACAGAATTGAATATTCAACCATGTTTGCTTTTTCTTACTATTGCTCTCATCAGGAAAAAGATGGGACGGATAAAGGCCAGTTTTGTGCTTCAGCTGATTCTCAGAAATAAATGTTACCAACTAACCTAGCCTGTATTACTCCTAGGCTTAATTAATCGTTGCTATGTGAAGCGAGAACGGAGTTCGGAAATCGTCGTAAATGAGTGAACATGTGTTCGAGCGAGATGAAGAAAGGAAATTGTATTGGAACCTCAAATGGTGGTGTATTGGAAACTCAGTTACGTTATTTAAATAATCTTTATGGAAAAACACTGCCAAAAATCATTGCAAATTTCGAATATTGGTAGTTTTCATAACGTATTCCTAATCAAATCTTTCAAAGAGTGGTGCGAGTATGAGCTAGTATGAGAAAATAACTAATGCATGGGGACAAGTTACTGAACAAAATAAAAACGAGACGTAATAAACTAGTGGTGCCCAAACTTTTTTCACCCGAGGGCCGCGCGCGACATGATATAAAATCTCGCGGGCCTGAATGTTCCGGTTTCGCCAGAATCATGCCGACGTTAAAAATGAAATTATGCAGTGATATACATGAGCGGTGTAAATAAGCGGGCCGTAGATTGGGCACCACTATAATAAACTATTTATGGACAGAGCCGAATTGCCTACGCGGAAATGAGGCATATGTCGCGCGCGATGCTACTGTAGGCTTATAGCCATGTAGGCGATGGTAATCGTCAAAGAGTGGATAAACGTATAAACGTGTAGTTGTGGACATTGGCTATATTGTTTTTCATGATGACCACCGTGGAGCAAGTCCTGTGTCTGTGGGCACACTGCCTCTGAAACTACACACTCATGGAAGCTATTAATGGAATCCCAACTTTTCGCACTTTCTGCCGATGTTATTTTTTTTCACATCGTGCAATTAAAATACCTAAGGCTTTCAAGAAGTGAAAATTCGGGCATAGTCTCATTCTAATTACCTCAACGCTTTTATGGAAGCTTTATATGGGTCGATCGGGTTTTAGAACTATTGTGTGCAAGGCCGTACTCAGGATTTTGGTTCAGGGAGAGGGGGTCCATATGCAATTTTCTTGGACACTTCGTAGTCACCTATGCTTATCATTATAAATTTAACATTTTGGGAGGGGGTAAACCCTTATAACCTCTGGGTATGAGTGTGATTGTGTGAGTCGTGTTTTATAGCACACGAGTAGGGGAGCAGCCTGTATTTGGACCTCGTTCGGCAGCCTTTATTTTAAGAATCTCGCCATACTGAAGTTTTCGTCCATGCTCATAAACACATGTCCTAAATGAGGACTTTTGGATGTTTGCATCTCGACAGCAAAAAGCTGTAAAAAAGTAATTTTATAAAAAAATAAACTGTGATGAAAAGACTTAACGCTTTTCTTCCAAATAAGTGACAAATATATGCGCAAGAAAAGTCAGGCGTACGAATGATAATATTAATGAAGTCACGAATTGGAACTCCGATTTTATCAATCCCGATTATGGCAATTCTCGATTAGATCTACCAGTATAGTAACCGCCACAGAAAAAAGGTGAATTTGTTTTTTTATATGTGTATTTTGAAGCATTTACGCGAGAATAAAACAAGTACAAAACTTAGCATATTCGCTAGTAATTATTTCTCAGTAAAATTCACTAAATTAATATCTAATCCACGAAATACGTGCATCTGATTTTGTTAACTATCCAGCTTGTCAACTAGATTACTCTCCCGTCCTGACCGGTTAACAAATTCGGATCTACAGTAAAGCTGAAACCGCGTGTGCCCTATTTTAAGCCTTATTGCATATTCTCAACTTTTTTTCTAGGCGAATATTTTGTTTCAGATAAGGTCTTGTTTGAAAAAAATATTCAGTGTTCACAAAAAACGCCCATTGTGCAAAACGAGGTTGTATGCTTTCAATATTTTTCTATTAATAGCGAGTTACCTGTAAAATTTCTGCATAACCCTTAGAATCGCTATCCATTTGGGGAGATAAGCAAATATTTCTATAAATCACTTCGCATCTGAATTAAAGAAATGGGGGAGATAACCTTTATTTGAGCCCATGCATTAAATAGTTTTCGTTTGCAGGAATTCTTGAATGCAGCTTTAAAATACCATTGTCATTTAAGTTGGAGTTCCTAGAACTGATTTTATATATTACGAGGAAAAAAATCACTGTTTCCTGGCAAAAAAAAAAATATCGTGTTTCACAATGCAGTTCTGTTTTTCTGTTCTATGTTTTTCTGTATACTAAACTTCGCACAGTCGCTTGTACGAAGTACACGGAAAGATCCGTCAACACTGTAACCGACAAAAAGAAGCAGTCTTATTCCTATTTGCCAAGCGGAATCACAAACAAAAACTTTGATGCTTTTGTATGAGAGACTACAATCCAAGCGAAGCGGGAAGTCGTCGCGAAATATTTCGCAGAGGCAAACAGCGGTGGCGGTTCGGTCGCTCTTCGTTTCGCTTTCGCCGTGGCACAGACTTGACATCTGCTCAGTAGATATCGACAAACTCTCGTGTGTATGACGTGGTGGCTTACCTTGTCCAAAAGTGCGTGTTTTCTTTTGACAACGGCCCAAAACGCACGTAAGTCCGTTCTCTTAATCTTCGTAACCTCCCCTCATAATTGTTTGTAGTTAATGAGTATGCTAAATTTTAGAAACGTTGCAAAAAAAAGCCGCAAGTTTTGACCAACTAACCCTTTACGTTTCTCTCTAGGCTTGCCAACAACATGGCCAATGGCAATGATGGCTCTCCTACTGCTGAAACGGCCAAAATTCCGGAAGGCAATTTTCTTCTGGTTACTTGGGACGCGAGTACTACCGGACGCCGACTAATTGACGAACTGGTTCATCTCGGGGCTTATGTGCATGACCTGAAGCCGTTCTCCGAATACATCATGCCTTATAGCAACCTTTCGCTCAGCTCTTCCCGCATGTATAATCTCCGCGTTATTGATAATGGTCGCTATCGCTACTTAAAGGACACGAGTAAAAACAAGCTCATTAAATCCAAGAGCGAAGTTACGGCTTTGCAAGAATTTCTCGAATGGCTTGACCAGGCCAAGAAATCCAAACTTGATTGGTAATCACAACTCCCACTTTTTGCCATGGATCACTCCTAGCATTTCTATTCCATAGCTAAGATTTTTTTTGCGTTATTTTTCATATTGCATCGAGTTTTCTGGTGCGAGCTAGTGTGTGTTAATTCGTTGAATCTTCTCTTTCTACAGCGAGGGAGTCGTACTGGTTTACCACGAACACAAAGATGTCCACGTCCTGATGCTCGTTCAGGCCCTGCAGCGTTACAAGTTGTTAGATCAGTTTTGCTCAATAGTGAAAGGCTTCGCCAACTCTTACCCTGTGGTTGAACACATCAATGTCAAATCCGGGAAACCCAACTCGCTCCGAGGACTCGTGGCTACCTACCTAAACAAAGACCAAGATTATCCGATGGAAGGGGCGGATTCCAGGGCCCAGGCGCTTTACACCATCTTGCTACAACTGTACCAAGAGCATCACAAGAAAGATGAATCCCCCGTTACGGCATTGCCTTTCTCCTTTGTTCAAGAAGAAAGCTTCCACGTCTCCCATGCTATTGACGAATTGGAAGAAGTGAAACAGGAGCTTGAGAAAGAATCCCATTTCCGACCCGTATTTTTGGACATGTTCCGTGAAGGGTTCCGCCAGCGCAGACGCGCAGGTAACGAAAGCTGATACCTTCAGTTTAATTGCAAAAATCTACTTTCTTTTAGGCTTCTGTTAATCGTGATTTAATTCTTCTCTGTTTTTGATTAACTTTGTCTACGTTTCTTCGTTTTTCTTTATCCCCTGCGTTCCATTATATTCATTTTTATTTCTGTTTTGTTTATTTAAGGTGTTTTGCGACGTTTGTTGGTTGACGCTGGTTTAGATTATGAGTCAATTAGCGCCCATTACAAAGAAGGCGGCAAGGATCATGTCGCTGAAGTTTTGAAAGATAAAATCTCCAAGCACGAAAAGGATGTACAAGAGCTGGTTGAGCTGTTTTCTCACCATTTTGAAGACCCCAAACCTACTCGTGTGGGTCGTGGTGTGAACGGGGGCCGTCGCGGACCGCGTACCAAGTCGTTGTGCGATGAAAAGCTCTTGAAAAATGCTGCTGCTGAAGAGGTTGTCGTCGTTGAGAAGGCTGCTGAGGCTCCGTAGTAGAAAGAAAAATTTAGTGGAAACGCCAAAGAGAAAGGTGGAGAAGAATCGAAAGTTGTTCAAGTGTTAAGTTCTTTTTGCATCATGTTGTTACTTCTTTCCCTTAACCTTATGTGATGCACTCTGTTGGGTAATTGATAGCAATTGATGTGATAATGGCGTGCCTTATAGCCGACAGTTGGTCCTTAGTTTTTTGTTGTTAACTTAGCTTTAAAAGTAATTCCGCGAATAAGAATGAAGACTAGTCGGTCAAATTGAGTATTTTTTTGGTGTTCGATCTCGTGATGTGCTAATACTCGAGAAGCCAAACGCTTGTGATAAAAATTGAGGAAAGATGCTTCGTACAGTTAAAGGCGAACATGTTCATTAGTGTACGTTTGCGGGAAACGGACTTTTTTCATTGTAAAATGGCGCTCATTACAGCATCTATAAAAATGTATTACTCTTGCATATTCAGTTATTCTTGACCCTCTTTTAAACAACTTTCCACCATGGCGTGCAAGTTAGGATTTTCCAGCGCAGCTGTGACGCGTTCCTTGTCGTTAATTTGTTTGTTAACTGAACGAGAAAAAGTTAATCAATTTTATGTCAAAACGATACAAGAAATTCTTGCCTTCTTCCTCAGTAGCGTGCGAGCCCGCTGTGACAACAATATCAAGTTTGAACCGTTCTACAACATGTCGCTGGATTTGAGTTCGCAAACACAGGCCAATGAGACTCGCCAAAGAACAGTGAGGAATCGTGGGGTTGAACTCGATCCGAATGTAGTAGCCATCGCCGTCTTCCAGTGGTTTAACCTGAGAGGATGTTACTCGGAGAAAAAGTGAGACGGTTAAACAACATTGGTATACCTTGACGGAATTTTCAGTGAGAACGTTTAATTCTTCTAAGGTGGAGGGCCGTTCAGGGTCTCTGATCAAGCGAAGTTCATCTGATAATTATTGCGAAAATTTTTCAGTTTTATTACTGATAATCTTATTACATGAAAGTTACCATATAAAGCTTCCCTTAGTCTTTCACAGGAAGCGTCGGCGTTTGTATCCCATTGAGCCCAAAACGCCGCATCTTTCCAGCTTGGCGAGGATGGTAACAATTTCTTGTTCTGGTGAAGAACCTTAACAGCTGGCAGCTCAGTGTCAATTACTGGCTCATCCCTCTTTCGTGTCGCGGTATCAGTAACGGGCGGAATCTGCGAGCCGTTCGTTTTGCGTTTAAAGAAAGAAAGTAGCATGCTCACTTACGCATAAAATTCTAAATCAGATCAACTAATATGAAGTAAGATTCAGAGGGAACAACGTCCAGTGATAATGTAAACAGTGTCACGTGCACAAAATTTCGTCGTTCAATTTGTTTCATGAGGGTTCGTTTTACGACGCAATACTGTTCCATTAAGCTCATCGTAATTCGAAACCATTCTTTTCCGAGGGCTACGTTTTCTTTTACGTTCTTGTAACTCATTGATTGCTGCTTTATTATTTCGCTAAAAGTATATTGCTTAGCGTAATAAGAGCCCATTTTGCCCATTAGAGCTACCCTCTTTTCACACTAGTAAAGTTTTCTTATTAACTTTCTTCCAGTTATTTTAAACACAATTACCTTGGCGTAAGATATTAAGTTATGAAAATAGCAGGGGCGGACTGACTTACCAGTGGCCGATGCGGAATTTTTCGAGACTGGCGCAACTAAACATTTAAACATTACTACGACTAAGAAAG